>JAAEAF010003499.1:0-99738 GCA_011037195.1 Triatoma infestans
CATCTATCTATCTATCTATCTATCTATCACATTCAACCATACATGGCATCGTGTCATATCTCTACTCCCACCTTTTATTCTATCAAAATCATTACAAGTCCAGTGCAGTTTGTGTAAACTTATAGCAATATTATAACAGTGTCTTTATATCTCGTCCAATTAATCAATCCTAATTTCTCTTTTCGACAACTCCATTATATTGGATGATGTAACGGCAAGAAAGAGAATACAGGCCCAACCGAGAGAAAAAAAAGGCCCTCTCTGGTACTCTCTCACTTAAGCCGGCTGGAGTGGGGAACCTGTATATAAGCCAGTGAGAGATCTAGACATCTATCTATCTATCTATCACATTCAACCATACATGGCATCGTGTCATATCTCTTCTACTCCCACCTTTTATTCTATCAAAATCATTACAAGTCCAGTGCAGTTTGTGTAAACTTATAGCAATATTATAACAGTATCTTCATATCTCGTCCAATTAATCAATCCTAATTTCTCTCCTCGACAACTCCATTATAGAGGAATATATTGTAATTGTATCAAATTTTCGATATTGTGTTTTCACCGGAAATATCCGTTTTCCGGATCTCTTGAGTCCAAAAAAGCGGTTTTATGAAAATGATCTTGTGTGTGTGTATGTATGTATGTGACCAGCATAGCTCAAAAACGAAAAACCGTAGAAAGTTAATATTCCCGTTTAGATATCTACCATGGGATAAAAAATTACGAACATTTAAATAATATTAATTAGAATTGAATATATTGTAGAAATTTCAAGTTTGAAGAAAATTAAAATAAAGTGGGAGTGCGCATTTACTTCATAAAAAAACATCGACGAATTTCATGAAATTCGTTAATGACTAACTATAAAATTTGTTAATTACAATTTTGAAAAACTTGGAGTAAGAGAAAGTTGTGGGAGTGTTTAATACCAGATTTTTTTTTTTTTTTTTAATTGAACAATAAGATTCCTATTAATGTAAAATTATAAATGTTATGGTGGATGGTTCCGCAGAGCTGGAAAGCATCAGAGACATTTTCCGTGATGGCCTTTTTGTGGTCATCGACAGGTTTCGGGCGTTTGCCCATCTTCAGGATGCGTTTTTCAGACAGTGTGATAACACAATGTATAAATTAAATTTGCTCTGTGCAAGTCTGTATTGTCACACTGTCTGAAAACGCCTCCTGAAAATGGGCGAACGCCCATAACCGGTCCGATGACCACAAAATGAAGCAGGCTACCACGGAAAAATGTCTCTGAAAATTATAAATGATTAATATGCTAAACTGGGCTATTATGTGCTATGCAGCGCAAGTTTGGGGGAAATAAATTGTATAAACAAGTTGAGCAGTTGTGTGTTAACTTTCTTTGTAACCAAAAAAATCTGGTGTGAAACACTCACACAACTTCTCTTACTCCAGTACTCAAAATTATAATTGACAAATTTTATAGTTAGTGTACCAAATTTAATGAAATTCGTCGAAAAGTGAAAACACTGTCCAGTAAAACTGTCCGGTTTACTAATTTCCTTGAAACTCGGAATTTGGTTCATATATTAATTTCTAGTTATTTCAATTTGGATGACAGAATTGTATAATCAACTGTGATAGCATTTTAAAGAAAAACATAACCCCCCTCCACCAAAAGTCCCCTTAAATGAATTTATCAGGGGAAAAGTTTCAAATAAAAGTTGTAGCTCTTTATATGTATAGTTAACAACGCTGGTTTAAAGAAAAACGTTGGAGCCATTTTCGAGAAAATACCAGAAAACTGAAAATTATATTTCAGTAAAAACGCACTTCCGGTTATCTATTTTTTCAAACTCGGAATTTCAACAACATATTTAATTCTAATTAACATTATTTAGATGACAGAATTGTCTAATATACTGAAACAGCAGTTAAGATGAAAACCTAACCCCCCACCCCTCCCCCAGAAGTGCCATTAAATGAATTTTCCTGGAGAAATGTTTCAAATAAAAGTTGTAGCTCTTTGTATGTGTAGTTGATATACGAAGTTTAAAGAAAATCTTCGGAGCCATTTTTGAGAAAATTGCAAAAACGTAAAAAAAAACACCTAGTAAGGGGTACTTCCGGTGAGGATATTGACACTAATGCACAGTAGAATCCCATTGGTGATACCTAAACGTAATATCAAGTTTGAATTTCTACGATTTTTCGTTTTGAGCTATGTGTTAACATACATACACAACACACAGGAAAAAGGACACGACACAAACACACACACACACACACAACACCACAGACCATCGTAAAAAACCACTTTTTTGGACTCAGTGGACCTCAAAACGGATATTTCCGGTGAAAACTCGATATCGAAAATTTGACACGATTACAATACTTCTCCTTACTAGGAGTAAGAGAAAGTAAAAATATTTTAAGATTACCTCTTAATTCTTAAAAATTATATCATCACTATAGAAACTAAAATTCCCCTTATATTTATATTTACTTTACAGTTTCAACCATGACTAATTTAATCAAAGTTTTAACTATGCTGAACACAAGATTGCTGGTTATGGAAGCAATATAAAGAAAAACTTATTGTTTATAAAGACTTGTGCAATAATAACAATGAATATTAACTCAATATAAAATATGATAAATCTTATTAATTAAAAACTGAATTTAAAATACTCAGAACGTATATTTGTAACAAAAATATACGTAAACTACAATTTATGTTATAAACAAGACTCAATAGTCCCGAGTTATTTATAAACATTTAAATAATAATAATTTAGATTGATTTATTCTATGTCAATAATAAACTTACAATAGATAATATTAACTAGATTATGAGAATAAGAGGGGATTTGCTTTAATTTAAATTATAAACTAATATACCAATAATTCAAATTCACATTTATGTTTATTATATATACGAAATGGAGAATTTAACACACTTTATAGCATATTGTCCGATCTTTATAGTAATCATATTAAGATAGTTTAATAGAGCAATTATTATGGAAGAACAGTTAATTTTATATTTGAATTGGGAAGTGTTGTGACGTAATACTAAAATATTGAAAAATTATATGGGCATTCAGAAATAATACAATTAATCAACTATAATTAAGACTTCTTATATTTTCATATTTTGTATTATATAAGAATGCTGGTTTCAATTTTTTTTCCTCTTTAAATTATTTTGTTGTTTAAATAATTATTTCGTTATTTTGTTTTATTTAAGATTTATAATATGTACAATTTAAACAATAACCTCCGCCGATCTTTTATTGTAGTATTTTTAATTTTTTTTTACATTCGAAGTTATTTTATTTTATTTTTTAATTTAAGGCGCGTTAACATCTATGGTCATTGGCTTCCGGACAGTATTCTCTCATTACAGACAACACTGTCCCATTACCGAACAGTGAGCTGTAGAGGCTCCTAGGAAGAAAAAAAATCTAAGGGTAGCACAGCTGGAGTCGAACCCGGGTCCTTCGCGTGGGAGTCCAGTACGCTAACCACTTAGCTATTCCCTTCCATTTGAAGTTATTGTTGTATTTTTTTCATTTCTTTGTAAATAATAGACATTATCTATTTATGTACGATGTTTAAAGAAAATCGATAAAGAAATCGAAGAAATTACAAAAAATTGAAAAAAAAAAACAAAAACAAAAAACAATCAAGTCGTACTTCCGGTTGGCACGCACACATACACATACATATAGAACGTCTGCTAAAAATATTTTATTCTCAAGGGACCTCAAAACACGCTTTTTCGGTGATAACTCAATTTTAAAAATTTGTAATTAGAAAATTGGTAAGAGGTATAAAGTAAATTGGTTAACCGCAATGAGACTTTGCAGAGTAGGTTTTAACGCTTTATTTGGAATTAACTCTTTAAACGACTTCAACTCAACGATTTTTTCTTTAAACTAGGAATATAATTTCACACATATAAACCTATCGCCATCCAGTTCTGACTGCACTTTTTTAATAGGTCTGTTAAACAAAGTATTATTAATAGCTAGAAATTTTGTTAGCCCCACACAAATAGCTTGGCCTGTGAGCGAGCGCTAAGGTCTGACTTAACTCTGAAGCGATCACGTGACTGTGTACAGGGAGTCCCTTAAAAATATTCTAACCTCCTTTGTTTAGGTTAATCGCTAAAGTAAATAAATAAATTGTCGTGTGATGCTAACAGAATTTTGTGTTTAATTTATGTAGCCATTTCGTTTATAGATTTAACATGCACAACATTTGAACAATCCTAGTCCATTAATCCATTAATCCAATAATCCTAGTCCATTAGAACGTTTTACTGTTTTTAACTTCCAATAATTCTTTTGAATAACAAATTGCACGCCTTCAAACCTTTACTCTATGGACAACCACCAGTGCGCGAAAAATTTCTAGACAAGCAGGCAATTTTGTATTTTTTTTTTTAATATCAGTAGGGTGGGACGTAGTCCTATGCTATCTAAAGCCCTTCTGGGCCCATACAGCTACCCCAAAGATTGGAGCCTTCTCAGTGCGCTGCCGGCCTCCGGACAGTGTTCTCTCGTTGAGAGGCTCCTTAGAAGAAAAAAAAATCTAAGAGCATATGCTGGGACTCGAACCTGTGATCTCTGCGTTGCTAGTCCAGCGCGCTACCATTGAGCTAAACCATTCCCTAAATTTCGTATTAACAAAATAATAAGATTTTTTAAACTTCTTATAATTATAAACAGATTTTATTTATTTTTCGCATAAAATTTAACAATATTTTGAGCAAAATCCATCATCAGTTTTCTCGAAAACAAATGAACAGATTTTATTCAAACTTTGTAATTTATGTGTTTCGCAGGAAAATTGATTATTTAGAGGTTTCTCTGATTGAACAGCATAGTTAAGCATTCCTCTAAAACATCACTTCGGTACAATGTATGATGATACTACATCTATATTAAGGCATATTAAAAGCATTGCTAAGAATTCTCAGTTTGAAGAAGATCGGTTGACAGAAATTGCAACTTTACAGATAGGTGGTTTTTTTTTTTTTTTTTTTTTTTTTTTATTCTTTCGGAAACGAATTTCTTTAAACTTGGAATATCAACTGTACAGTTATAAATGTATAACTTTTATTAAATCCAAAACTTTTTCGTCTCCTTTTGATACAATTATATACAGTACAGTTTTATGACAGTTTTTACAACAGTACATCCCGTCAGCAACATATCTTCTTATTACTCAGCCAGTCTTTCTCTTTATTATTCTCTCGCTTCCTAACTTCTATTTAACTGTAAAGTCCGTGGGGTTTCTGTGTTCTATTCATTATAACTGTTCGCATATCATTCTTATATTATTATTATTTTTTTTTTTTTAATTCAGGCTCGTCAACATCATTGTTCATTGGCGCCCAGAGCCTTCTCAGTGCACTGCCGGCCTCCGTAAAGTGTTCTCTCGTTACAGACAACACTGTCCATCACCGGATTCCCCGTGTAGGTCCCGGGGCAGAATTGGCCTACGGTATTCCCTGCCTGCCGCAGGAGGCGACTAAAAGGGAGACCCTGCACAGCAAAAGACATACCTTTTAATAAGATATGTTCTAGTCCTTGTGCGGACATTAAAATCTAGAAATATTTTCCGAACTACTTGCTTCTAGCCGAGAAAGGAGACCCCACTTTGGCGTTGGTCTGTGGCTCCTCCATAGCCCATCCTTCAGGCTGCAATCAGCCTCTGGCTTTCCAGGTTGGTGATTCCCTCCTCCAACCCATCCTGATCCTTTCCCCTTGCAGGGTTGCCTGTAAGTATCCTGGGTTGCTGATACCCCCCTTTACTTGAGGCAATGGACAGGAATCAGTAGATGGATCTCGCATCTTGTGGTAGAATCCATCGGGCGTTAACACTAGCTCGTTATAGTTGAAATACTGAACTACGGGCGCATGCTACTATCCGAGCCAATTGCTTGCAATTGAGGTAGGATTCGTAGTGGTCGTGGTTTAAACAGCAGCTAGAAGGTCTGCGGTCATGAGTTGAGCGGGAGGAGAGACTCGCTATATAAAATAAACCCCGGAGCCATCCTGTAGCTGGAAGCGCATTTGCTGGGTGTGCGCGGTTCACCAGAACCTGCTAGAGTTTGCGCCTTCTCTAACTTCTGGAAGTGAAGTGTTGTGACCATTATGGGATCACTTTGCACACTGGTTGAGCGTATCTCAACCTGCCCTTAAATGGGTCAAGCAGGGGTGTGTCAGGGTTTGGCACTTCTACGATGGTCGGGCCTCCTTTAAAAATGTAAAAATTTTTACATATGTGGGCGCAGAGCTCAATTGCGAAAATAAAATAGCAGCAGAAATACAAAAGCGGATTATGGCAGGCAAGCGAGCTTACTTCGCTAATTTGAAACTTTTCCGGTCATCGCTGTTGTCACAAGCTACAAAGGTACAATTATATAAGACATTGGTTAGACCAATAGTGGCATACTCAGCGGAAACATGGACCCTATGTACCTCTACAATGAATACATTACGAATCTTCGAATGAAAAATTCTTAGGAAGATATATGGACCTGTAATGGCTGTGGGTGAATGGAGAATTCGAAAAAATAGCGAACTGTACGAACTATTGGATCTTGCGACATAGTCCAGTTTATAAAAGCGAGGAGGATAGAATGGCTGGGCCATGTATTAAGAATGGAGGACGGCAGAACTCCAAAAATGGTTCTACACGGTGTGATGTATGGTACCAGGAGAAGGGGACGACCTAGGAGACGGTGGATCCAGGATGTGGAAAAGGACTTTGCAGTGCTTGGTGTCCAAAATTGGAGAACGAGAGCGCTGTGCAGGGAGGACTGGCGTAATATTGTCAGGGAAGCCAAGGCCCACCCCGGGCTGTAGAGCTACGCAGTAAGTAAGTAAGTAGTAAGTAGTACGATGGTCGGGCATAGCACTAAACGACCCTTCCATAGTGGTGACATCCTCCTCTTCTTGTTAGACGATCCCGTTACTTGCAACAGAGGACCCGGTAAACACGAATGGATAGGTACGGTCTGAAAAGATCCTCAAAAGTACGAAGCGGAAACGGGGTTGCAGGGGAAGAATGTCCATCACCGGACGGTGAGCTGTAGAGGCTCCTGGGAAGAAAAAAATCTAAGGGTAGCACAGCTGGACACGAACCCGGGTCCTCCGCGTGGAAGTCCAGTACTCTAACCACTTAGCTATTCCCTTCCCTCATATCATTATTATGGAAGAAGTTTATTTCTAATCTCATATCCTAAAATTCATTCACTTTAAATCTTTTCTTCTCACATCTATTATATTCTTTAAACTAATTCAAATTTTACATATTTATCTTAATGTAAATATAGAGCTGGTAGGGGATATGTACTAAACTATTAACCTTGCTGGTAGTGAAGTGATGATTATATTGTAGCCCATTAGAGCACTTTAAAAACCACTGAACTAACTACATATAACAATTGAAATGAACGCTACAAATTCTGCACAGCCATCCAAAATATTTTTTATTTTTGGTAGAAAAATATAACAAATAAAAGTGATAACGTTTCTGTCTATCTAGCAAGCATAACCAAGTTTAAAAAAAAAAAAAAAAATCGTTTATAATCGTCTCCGAGAAAATTCCACATTTCACAAGTTTAAAAAAAAAATCGTCAAGAACCGAAAAAAAAACATTCAGTAAAGACGCACTTTCAGTTGATGGATTTTGTCCGAAATCTTCGTAGCAGTTATAAGAACCTAAATGGAATAACACAAATTTCCCCAAAACATACGAGGTAAAACATCGTATATTTCCGGTGAAAAACTCAATTTCGTAAACATGACACAATCGCTAGAATCCCCGTTAACCATTCTTTTATTATAGGTGTGTAATAATCCCTTATTGTAATTATTATTGTTATAAAACTAATTTAATTATAAAGGGAGCTTATAGTTTACATTTAAAATTAATAACAGAACTCTGATACGCAGCGTATGCTTTTTCTAATCTCATTTATATTTTCAGTACTAGCTTAACAATTATATCCTAGCACAAACAGACATACTATATTATTAGTAATTTAATAATTCCTTATTATAATTATTATTGTTATAAAACTAATTTTATTATAAAGGGAGCTTATAAATTATATTTAAAATTAATAACAAAACTCTGATACGCAGCGTATGCTTTTTCTAATCTCTTTTAGTATTTAAGAGTTTATATTTTCAGTACTAGCTTAACAATTAATTATATCCTAGCACAAACTGACATACTACATTATTGGTGATTACCCTTCTATAACAGTAAAAATTAAGAAATTCTTCAATGATGCTATCTAACGGATTATTTATCTCAATAATGAATGCATACTGTATAATTTTTAGATATGTAGAGCTGGAAAACATCAAAGCTTTTACCGTGAACAGTTTTTTTCAATTTTACGGTTTCAAATGTTCGTCAATCCTCAGGATATTTTGATTAACAGCCTTAAGATTGTCGAGTAAAATTCATTGCAAAAATCAAGTATACATGGGTTTTAATTTCTTTTTCTCTGACTTTTCTGTTGTTACAGTGGAAGTATTGTGAACGTGATAAATGTTTGAAAAGAAATTTTCACTAAAAAAAAATCAGCATCATATTTACTAATCACGGGGAATATCGTATGGTAAGATTTAATTTTGCACGACGATGAATTTCATTAAATTTGGTACGCAAACTATAAAATTTTTTCAATTATAATTTTGAGAACTGGAGTAAGAGAAAGTTGTGTGAGTGTTTCACACCAGATTTTTTTTTACTTGTCCCAAAAAATTTGATTTGTGTGTGCTATAAATAAAGAAGATCTGTCTGCGACATTAGTCTGATCCCTCTAAACTGTCGTGTCAATATGATTACGATTGTTCCCAGACCTCTAGATTACCAAGTGGAACGATCTTAAACATTTAATATGGGATTTATTGAAGTTGGAAAATTTGAGAATTGAGAAAATATTGGTAAAATTTTCGTGTATATTTTGTAACAGATTTATTTTATGAATGCATGACAAAAAAAAAAAAAAAACTATTTTCTATAAATAAAATTTGCTTTATTTATTACATTTAAAACTTTTTTTTTTTTTTATTAGTAAAGCAACAGATGTTTACTGTTATAAAGTTAGAAATTTAAATCGAGAATAACATTTTGAAGTCTTCAAACATCATCCAATTGAGGAAAGTTCTTCTAGAAATGGCACATTGTTGTTTTGGTGTCAACCACTTAAATAAGTAATTTTTGGCGGGAAAATTTATTTTTTGGCGATTTCTGAGATCAGAATAATGTCACCTTTTCCTCTAAAGTACAATTTCAGTGTAATTTATGGTACCATCATCTACATACGTATATTATAAAGATACAATAAATTATTGCTGGAATTTCAAATTTTGAAAAACATTGGGTAACCGGAAGTGGTACTTTACCGGTACTTTACCGGAAGTATTTTTTTTTAGAATTTTCTCTAAAATGGCTAAAACGATTTTTCTTTTAAACTGGAATTTATAAATATAAACGTATCATTTTTTTTTTTTTCCAAATATTTAACGGAAAAGTAGCATATTTGAGATGTGCTAAGGAATAGGTTGGTTCGATGCTGTTGGCGGTCTTTTCCGGAGTTCAATGTAATTACTTCAATGATTGCCTGCCTTGAATAGATAAATCTATCCGCCTACCACCCTCTAAGTAGATAATATTGACAGACGGGAAGGGCAACCCTCATTCCACTGCGACCTCATTAAGAGTCTATTGCACATCCTTCAGTTTCGCCCTCTTAATCAGCCCTAGCAAAGCTGAAAGTGGCCTCGTCATGAAGCCAGGATTGCTTGTCCCCATTTGAGGAAATCTCGTCCGCATCAGACCGGCACACTCACAAAGGATGTGTACCGGGGTTTTCTCCAAAATCGCCATACCGCATTGTTTGTAAGTAGTAGTTGGTGCATGTGCCTATTCAGCCTACAATGCCCTGTTAATAGGCTCACTATTAGCCTCATATCCGTTCGGCTAAGACTCAGTAGATTCCTCGTAAATTTAGGTAAATGTCTTTAAATAAAGGATTTAGCCTGCCTCTGCCTTGGTGTTTTTTCCCGCAGACGCTGGTCTTCCATCCAGTCTTTGATAGAGGCTTGAATCAGGCTCCTGGGCAACCCGCAGAAGGACTCGAGGCCTATAAAGTTATCCTTCGAGCCCTCCCTCGCTGGGCGCCCTTTCGTTGCCACGGAACCCACCCTCTAAGTAAAAATATCAAAAGAAAACTTGACAATTTTATAAGAAGAGTAAGAGGTTGCTCAGATTTCACATCAGAATTTTACATTATGTTTGGAGCAACATTATATGGTTGCAAAATTTCTTAAATTCCTGTTCTGCTATGAAAATAGCTCATAAAATCAATTTTAAAACCTATAAGAAATAATTTTTCTGTTGCCATTTGTAATCCCTAATATGTTCATTAATCAGCCAATTCATGATTCTAAAGAGCTACAGAAATAAACTATTTCATTTGCATTTATATTCACGCGTATTATTTATGCATTTTATCACACTTCATTTTGTCTGTCAACTTGTAAGATATATATATATTAACAAAAACAGCGAAAGAATAGAAAATATTCATTTTAGTTATAACAGGCTACAAAAATAAGGATTATTAGGAGGTTTCGCTGCGATGTTAGTTTGTAACTCATCCAAGGTCATGTCTACAAACCTCTCCACCTCAGTGCACCATCCACAATGATAACGGTCACACATATACATACATGCACACATTCACATACACACCACACACTTACACATTGTCTTTTTTATTCCTTTTGGTCTCCTTTTTATAAAGAAGTTCCTTTATTATTTGTTGGACAAAATAATAATAATAATAATAATAATAACAATATTTTGGGAAGAAGATTGTATTGAGTCAAAGGTTCCAAAATTTATAAATGATTAACATTTGTGTTTCATCCAATTACTAAATTATTGCATCCGTTGCTGTCGGGTATAGGTGGTCAAAAAAAAATATATATTTACTTTGATCATTTAAAGACATTATTATTATTAAGGTTTTAAATAAGCAAGAAATGCATAGAAGCTTCTCTTTTTTTTTTTCAAATTTTAAAACAATATTTGTTTGAGTTCCAAGTAAAGAGATCGTAATTTTAAAATTGTTAGAGGATCATAATATTTCATTTCACATAAAAAAGAAAGTAGAATAAACATTACAATAAACATTTAAAAAATTCCACATTAGCTTCTAAAAAGAATATGTAAGAAATAATATTAATTCTGTTTTGCAAAAATTGTTAAGCTAATGATATTTAAAAAAGTCTAAATTTAAAAATATAAAATTTAGTAGGTTTTAAGGGAGAAGACTGACCAAAAAAATATTTTTAATTTCTCTTACGCTGTAAGAAATAAGGAAGTATCAAGTTTTCAACTGAAAATACATGTTTAAGGTTTCTGAGGTCGTAAAAGTTGTTTTTTTTGGAATTAGTCTAGTGCAGTGATGGCGAACCTTTTGAGCTCGGTGTGTCAAAATTTTGAAAAATAGAAACATAATTCTCGTGGCGTGTCACTCATCAAGTTAATTATTTGTTTAATGCCATTTAAAATACAAAAGCCAAAATTATGAAACCAATAGTTTACATTTAGAGACTTGTCTTACATATTTCATTGACACTTAACATACAAAATCAAGTAATATATATATAAAATATAATTGAACAAAAACAGAAAAACAATATAAATTTATACAATTAGAAAATAAATATATATGAAAAATTAGTGACTTTTTTTGGTGTGGTGGTTGGTTCCGCAGAGCTGGAAAGCATCAGAGACATTTTCCGTGGTAGCCTGCTTCATTTTGTGGTCATCGACCGGTTTCGGGCGTTCGCCCATCTTCAGGATGCGTTTTCAGACAGTGCGACAACACAGACTTGTACAGAGCAAACTTGAGTGTGAAACCTAAGTTTGCTCTGTGCAGGTCGGTGTTGTCACACTGTCTGAAAAACGCATCCTGAAGATGGGCGAACGCCCGAAACTGGTCGATGACTACAAAATGAAGCAGGCTACCGCGGAAAATGTCTCTGATTACTTTTTTGGTGCTGAAGTTTGTCTGCTAAATCTTCTATTTCGGGTTTATACTTGGTACATTTCAAGGCCAAGCCAGCGCCACTGACTTCATCTGTTAACCGATTCCGTTTGTTTGTCTTAATATTATTTAATGCTGAGAACAATGTCTCACAAAAATATGTGGATGAAAAAATTGTTAGCAAAACAACTAAAGGAGATCTCGAGGAGCGGTCAATAAAATGTACACTTTTTTTTAAATCTTTTCCAACGTTTCGACAAATTTATTGTCTTTTTCAGGGATAAAATTAAAAAAAATGTTAATCGGTATTTATAATTTCCATGAAACAAACTAAACACAAAATATGTAGTAAACAGAGAGAGTTGCTAACTATATGAGGTACATTATCAGAAAAAAAAAATTTTTTTGAATTATGAAATTTTTTATCTTTGAAGATGCGTGTCACCAAAAATGAGCTCGCGTGTCAGCACTGACACGCGTTCATAGGTTCGCCATCACTGGTCTAGTGTGTCTGTTAATATAAAATATATATTTTTGTTACCTCTTTTTACCGAGTAGTAAGGATAAGTAAAGAGTAGGTATGTGATAGCGACGAGCTGTGGCGTTGGTTTTCTCTTGGTGATTTCCGCTTGGCGTTGGTTAAATGAAATGAATGAATTAAAAAAAATAATCTTTATTCGGGGACTCTGTACCTTAAGAATAACACAGTGTTACAGCTAAGAAATGCAAAATCTGGCTGATAAGGCTTAGTACAAGTATGTATGTACGTAAAACAGAACAAAAAAAATAATTTATGTGGATACAACGTGAAAATACAAGGTGAAGTATTAATACTTCAGATAACACAAAGAAAAGAAGAAAGGTGAAAGTGTAAAAACGTAGATGCTAGGTGGTGAAATAAAATGCTGTATTACAGGAGAATGGTGCCAGTATACAGAAATGAAAGGTCGAGGGTAAGTTGCTTGGATGATTTGAAGAGATGTTGAGGTAGAATACTATTAGAGGGATCCTGGGTATTCTGTTTATAATTCACAGGATTAGGAAGTGCTGGAATAATTTGACATTGAATGTAGGTAGGGTGGGAGGTATGATGAATGGAAGAAGGGAGAAAATTCCATAGGTTGGAGGTCCGAATGAGGAAGGAAGGGTCAAATTTTGTAGAATTATGAGAGAGTGGGTAGAAATCGAAAAGACGAAAGCGAGATTACTCTGCGCTATTGATGATTAAATTTTAAGGAAATGGTAAATGTAAGAGGGTGTTTGGGTATTGATGGTTTGACAGAGGAAAGAGCCAAGGAAGTATTGGCTGCAAAAAGATGGGTAAACCCACTTCAATTCGGTATAGTAGCAGGAAATCCGAAAATAAATCGAATAAAATTATTCATTAGGCGTTTCAGTCTGTTATCGAATTCCACAGAGATGCCGCCATAGACTGCACATATGTAATCGAAAGAGGGAATACTAATGAGGAAACTAGGAGTTGACGGTTAGGTTGAGTTACAAGGGACGGGGATCTATGGAAATGTTTGAGATTAGAAATGGATCGTCTGCAGATTAGGGAAATATCGGGTTTCCAGTACAGAATTTGATCAATATTAATACCTAAATTTTTTACAAAGGTTTTATAGGAGATGCGACGATCGTTTATAGTTAGGTCAGGAAGAGTTGGAAGAGTTCTCAGGGATGCTGAAGAGCGTATAACAATCGCTTGAGATTTGTCCGCATTTAATGGCAGTTTATTCTTAGAGGAACAAGCGTTTAAGCGATTAAGGTCATGGTGAATTACATGATTTGGTGTCATGGACAAGGCGGATAGCAAACATATATTAGTATTATTAATACATGAAATAAAATCCAAGCGAATTTCCGGGAATTGAACCTACAACTACATTACACCTCAGCTTGGCGATCCGCGTCTCTAATCACTCAGCTGAGTCGTGGCGTCTAAATTTGTCACTAATAACTAAATATAATGCAGTAAGAGAATGTCGTCTGAATGTTGGACACTACAGAAGATTTTTTTTTTTTTTTAGCAGTTAACTTTATTAATGCTCTTTCTCTATTTTTTTTTTTTTTTATAAAAATTATGATAATTGTTCACAAAAACTATAACTTTTAAACCTAACAGTTTAGTAATAAACACCGGCTCTAGCTTTGGCACTATTAAAGCGTCATAAATCTAGAATTTATAACATTGCGTGAGTGATTATTTTAATCTTTATTAATTTCTTCCTTGTTATTAGTTAATTCACTTCTTAGCTTTCGGCTTTCTTATTTTGTCCTGCAGTGCTGTTCCACAATAAATGGATGGTTTCTTTTGTTCAATAAATCTTTTAACTGAAATCTTGCCCATTAAAATCTCTACAGTATAATCTCCATTATTTCTATTTTTATTTGGAATAATGAATATTCTCTTTTTAATTTCTCTTACTCCTAGTAAGAGGAAGTATTGTAATCGTGTCAAATTTTCGTTATCGAGTTTTCACCGGAAATATCCGTTTTGAGATCTCCTGACTCCGAAAAAGTGGTTATTATCAAATGGTCTGTATATATATATATATATGAACAGCATAGCTCAAAAACGAAAAATCGTAGAAAGTTCAAACTTGATATTCCATTTAGGCACCATGAGGTCTAACAGTACGTTATCTGTCAAAATTTCACAACCGGAAGTACCACCTACTAGTTGCTTTTTTTTTTACTTTTTTCCGATTTTCTCAAAAATGTCTCCGACGATTTTCTTGAAATTTCTTATATAAACTACGCATACAAAGATCTACAACTTTTATTTTAAAACATTTCTCTAGGAACATTCATTTAAGGAAGAAACTTTAGTGAAGGGGTGGGGTTATGTTTTTCTTTAAAATGCTATCGTAGTTGATTTATACAATTTTATCATCCAAACAAAATTAATTAGAAATAAATAGATGGCCAAAATTCCAAGTTTCAAGAAAATTAAGAAAATTAGTAAACCGGAAGTGTACTAAACAGTTTTTTTCAGTTTTCGACGAATTTCATTAAATTTGATACACTAACTATAACATTTGTCAATTATAATTTTGAGAACTGGAGTAAGAGAAAGTTGTGTGAGTGTTTCATACCAGATTTTTTTAATATATAATATGAATTTAATACTTTCACTTCTTTATTTTTTTCTAATTTTTTTATTCAAGGCGCGTCAACATCTATGGTCATTGGCGCCCGGAGCCTTCTCACTGCACTGCGGGCCTCCGGACAGTGTTCTCTCGTTACCGACAACACTGTCCATCACCGGACAGTGAGCTGTAGAGGCTCCTAGGAAAAAAAAATTTAAGGTTAGCACAGCTGGACTCGAACCCGGGTCCTCCGCGTGGGAGTCTAGTATGCTAACCACTCCAAATAATGTTATTCCCTTCCCTTCTTCTTTACTAATATTCTTTGCTCTAGTTCTGTTAATTTCAAAAATCAACTTGCTATCTGTTTATACTTTCTCTTCCTACTGTAAGAGTAAGTATTGCAATTTTGTAAAAAAATTTAAATCAGTTTTCACTGTAACTATACCTTTCGAGATCTCCAGCAAGATTTTTTTTTTTTTACTTTCTATAACTGCTATTAGCGGAAGTATTGCGATCGTGTTAGATTTTCGAAATTATTTTACCGGAAATACACGATCGGATATCCCTTGAGATCTAAAAATATGTTTTTTTAGAAAATAATCTGGATATTTGTGAAAAAAATATCTAAAAAACGCAAATTTGCCGAAAGTTTAAACTTGATATCCCGTTTTAGGTACTACCACCGCATTCGCATCAGACACGATAATTTCGAGCAAAATCAATAAGCAACTTTACTCAATATATTTTTTTTTTTCTTCAGTTTTTTTGTGATTTTCTCGAAAACGGCTCCAATGATTTTATTTAAAAACTTGCTAGTTTATCAAACTACACCATACAATGAGCTCTTCAACATTTATTTGAAACATTTCTATGGGAAAATTCATTTAAACGGACTTTTAGGAAAAGGGTGGGGTTATGTTTCCCTTTATTTCACTTCAATGTGCTATACAATTCTTTGAACTAAATAATATTAATTAGAATTATATTAGTTGCTAAAATCGATTAAAATTTGATGAAAATCGATTGAGCGGAAATGTGACTTTATTGAATAGATTATTCATTTTTTTTTTTTTGTGATTTTCTACATAAACGGAAATGACCACTTAATAAAAATTGTAAGTGTGAAGAAACTTTGCCATTTCGCAATAAGAGAAAGTGTATGAGTGTTTCACACCAGACATTTTTTTATTTTTTATTTTTAATTAAGAAATTGCAATGATAAAATTTAGCAATTGGTGAAATTGAAAAAAAAATCGAGAAAAATTTCTTTTCAGTTGCTTCTGATTTTCTGAAGTAATATTCGAAATGGATAAGGAAACGGTTTATTACTAGGAGTGCCTTCAAGAATTTATTATTCTTTTATTGCTATATTACTATTTTTAACAGTTTAGTTCACCCCTGAACTCTTTTCAGAATAATAAATTATTATCTGTAAGGGTAGTACTGCAAGACATCTACGTGTTGCGTATTTGCCCCTAGCATATTTACCCCTTAATATTTAAAAACTAAAACCCTATTTTATATTATTATTGTGCACTACTTTTAAATGTCTTTCTCAATTTATTAAAACACAGGCAAAAAATTAGTTGGTTGGGGCTAAAGAAAATATTTTTTATCTTTAAAAATTTATTCGACGTTTCGGACACCTATGGTGTCCTTCCTCAGGAACTATATAAACAAAAGAAAGAGAAATACAGGAAATTACATAATAAAAAACCAGAGCATTCAGTGATTAGAAAATTATTCTCACCTTTATTATTATTATTATTATTAATTATTGTTCATAAATTATTTTCAATGTATGTGTTTTTGTGTTTAAACAAAATATCTCAAATCGAAAAAAAAATCGCAGGTAAATCGAACTTGATATTTCTATAATCGCATCAATTAAATATTAGTGGTTAAGGCGAGGAAGGAGTTAGGTAATTAGGGTGTTGAGCAGATTAACCAGCGGAGCGCGGGGGGGGAGGGTGATTCAAACCTTTGAAAGAGGAATTTAGAACCTCTGTTATAACTGCAATTGAGTTTCGGCGATGAGAAGAAATAGGTGGAGGATGGGAAGATGATGATGATATTGTGATTTTTGAATAGCGGTGACCCATTGGTGACTTTAACGCTGCTGCTGTTACCATGGGCACGGAATTCCCACTGCAACTAGAATGACATGATAAGCCCAAGCTGGTGTCAGGAGGTTGTGGTAAATCCGTAGGCTTGTCTTTGGCCGGGCCAGTGACCATTCTAGGCCTTCAAGTAGGGGACTTGTTCCCTCTACAAAATGGTACCATGGGATCGTGAGCCAGCCCGGCGGAGTTCTGTCTCCGCGCTCACGAGTTCAGGAAAGATTTCGTGGTGGTCGAGGTTTTGCGATAATGATAGTAGAGTCCCAGTGTATCTGTTCTGTGGGAGGAAGTTGGTTGGTTTGCCTTCGGGAATAGTTCCGCCTTCTTCAAATCCCTCACAACAACATGCTGCTGTTACCGTGATTGTTGTTGTTGTGGTTGTTTATGGCGAGTAGTAGGCGATGAGAGCGCGGCAAAATCCCCTTGCGAGGAGATTCGCCGGTGCTGCACTCTAGTTATTGCTTCACCTCGGGCTAACTTTCTTTCCCAGCGAATTCTTTTTTTTAATTCCTTGTGGACTTTGCAATCGCGGTAGTTGGAAAAGAATGATCTTCATAGCAGTTTTGCGCAGGTAGGTGGAGTATTTCTGTTGCTTTTTTGGTGCACTGGTCTCAAAGGTGTGACCCCTGCAAACTTGACACCTCTTGGAGAGATGTGGCTGTACACTCGGAGTATGCCCGTATTATTGGCATCCCTTGCATTGGACGATTTCTTTAGTTTTGTATGGTTCATCTGCACGAACAATAGTATTTAGTAACCTAAAGTATGGTTGGACATATTTTTGTTGTTGGCATCTGGTTCCAAATCTACATAGAAGAGAGGAAATAGTGGTTTTTCTTTAGGGTGCGGGTCATTACGGACATTTCTGACGTGAAAACGTTTTTCCTAAATTTCTTCTTTTATTTCCTGAAATGGAATTGAGTGGTGCAAATATCGATGAACCACTGTAAACGCGTCTCCTTTTTTAATTGATATATCTGATACTCTATTTTTTTGGGCATTTAGATAATCAATGGTAGCTTTATAAACATTAATGGAATGAGTAGTAAATAGAATGTTAGCTGGGACTTGCATTGTACGAGAAATATATTATTTAATTCGCTTATTTTTTTTTTTTAAGACTTACCAAGATAATTAGGTCATGTTTACATGAATTCTGAATCACATATTTGCCAGCATGATCGTCTGACTTTATTTAGAACTGGCATATTATGCATGTTTGATATTTACAGAATTCAAAAGACTATTATTAGTGAAATCTAACCTTACTTTTACTTCTTGCATTTTTTAACTCAGACTTTTTCAGAAAAAAAAAAAAAATTAAAATTACACTATTTATTTTATGAATGCGACATTATAAAACATGTTAACAACTTCTAAACACTAAATAAATTCCACTATATCAAACAGTTTTATTACTGCAACGTAGAAGAGAAAGCATATAGCGTGAAACCGGTTAAAACTTAACTTCTTACGAACCAGTGAATGTCGGCAGATGATTATCTTAATTTGATTGTAATTTTAATTTATTTAATAAAATATATTATATATATATGTGTGTGTGTATCCGTTTTTTTTTTTTTTTGCATACATCTTCTATGACACCTTCTAAAAAAAAATATGTATGTATATGCGATTTAGGCCGTTTTTGTTTAAATAAAAAGTGGAATACTGTCATAAAAAAATTGAGATTTTACAATTTAATAAGTATTAATTATAATTTACAACTTTTCTTCAAATGTGGACTTATATAACTATAAGTATATTGCCCTTTATGGTGCTAGGATATAACTTAATTCTAGGCACAGCGCTTCCATCAACCCAGTAACGCATGAAACAAATCTCAACAAGTATCTCCAAAAAATCCATTTTCCCCCTCCCGTCACCAAAAAAAATATTGAAATAAAAGTGATAGATTTATTATATGCTGATAGCATTCAAAAATTTTTACAATAACCAGTTTTGAGCCACTTTCGAGGAAATAAAAAAAAAACAGAAACAGAAACCTTTTCTACATGCGACAGGTTTATCGATTGATTTATTTCCGGTTAACCGATATTCTTTGAAATATTATTGGTGTATTATGCTGTATGTTTGTAGTAGCATGAACGGTTTTGTAAAAGGGCTTGTATGTATATATGTTTAAGAGAGAAGTATTAGTAATAATCAAGAGAGCACCACTGTTTTTAAAATAAATATAATATTCTCTAAGCAAATTTAAGTTCTTTACAATATCACAACTATATCTTAATAAATCAGATGTTTATCTAGAATAAAGGCAAATCACTATCACTGGCACTGAGTTTAAGTGAGCGATTCCTAAAGCAAGTGTTCTTAATAGGCTTTGAAAGCTCTTCCAAGAATGCCCTGCTCTAGCGGGGGATTTTCTTTTAAAAAACAGTTGGCCTAACGGATTCTTGTGCCTTTGTTTCTTTAATTGGAATGACCTTATATTACAGTACCTGACTCTAAATACACTCTTTTTGAAGGTAAATTCACTATTTATTTTCCAAAACTGCTTCACTTAAATATTGTCAAAATTCACTAAACTATTTTTCAAAACTATTATTTTTGCATTTCTTTCTTCCAATATATCTTCAAACATGAAATTCTAGCAATACATTTAATGTAACCTAATATTATATAGATGGTAAAATCGTACATTATACTGAGTTGGATGTTTAGAGAAAAGCCTATTAACCGTTCATCTCTTAATAACCAAATTTTTTGGGGGGTAAAAATATTTCACTTAAAAATGATTTCTGGAACATACCCCTATACCTTTTACCTGTTATTCATAAATTTATATGTTCATAGTTTTAAGTTATGTCAATTATAAGTAATGAGTACGGAATTGGAGAAAGCAACTAAAAAGAACGTTGGCCGAAGATAATTTCTTGATTTTGTGGTTGATTAGGAAGGGATTATTGTTTATGAAGATTTCTTCGTTACGGTTCTAGTTGAGACTCCTTGATGACAGGATTACAAGTTGGTTAGATAGATAATAGATTTATTAACAAATATAATACATAAACATATACAATAAGAATATACCAATGTACACATACATTATTCCCTTCTTACAGATTATTTATTTAGAGTTATTTAAAGAAAATGCAGGGAAAAAGAAAGGAAAACACCTGCAGTTTGAGAAAAATATTGTAGGAGGATATGCTTTAATTGTTTTGTGTTTATAGTGATGAGAAAGAGGTTATAGGAGGTACTTTCGTGGCAGAGTGGATTGTATAATCCTAGAATCGAGAGGAGTTTTAGGAGATGGTTTTTAGATGAAGTAATGTACTGGGCATATGGAAGATTTTTCATGGAAGTGGTCCATTTTTGTATAACCTGGTGAATCATTCGCAATTCTCTGGAATTTTTTTTTTTAGGTTGTTTGGAGTTTCTTGATGTTACTAGTCATGCTCCTGACGGAGGAGGCGTACTAGACATAGGTCTGATGAGAACTTTGTATAGCAGGAGATTGTTTTGTTTAGTCATTTTTTTTAGAATTCACTTTGTCCAGTACGTGAGGTGGCGTACTTATGTGGCGACACCATCGCCCACCCTTCGAGGTGCAATTAGCCTCTGTCTCTCCAGGTTGGGTATCCCTTCTTAGACCCTTCCTATCCTGTTCCTTTCCCCTTGCAGGATTTGCCTGCAAGTATTCCTGGGTTACTGCACCTCTGCCCTTGTGGCGCTGGACAGGAATCAGTAAATGGGGGAAGGCTATGGGTGTGCAATTAGTCATGCTATACCCTTTACGGGTATGGATTACTGACTACGGGCCAGTTTTAAGCCCGATTGCTTGCAATTGAGGTAGGATTCCTAGTGTTCGTGGTTTAACCAATAACTCCAATGATCGGGGTCATGAGTTGAGCGGGAGGAGATCAGCGATATAAAAACCTCGGTGCCAACTCATTGCTAGATGTGCGCAGTTTACCAGAGCTTGCTAGGGTGCCTTCTCTAGCTTCTGGGAGTGGAGTGTGACCAAAATTTGGGATCACTTCACGCGCTGGTTGAGCGTATTTCAACCTGCCGTTAAATGGGTAAAGCGGGGGAATGCCCGAGTGGGCATCTCTGCAATGGTGAGGTCTTGCACTAACAGCCTCCCCATAGTGGTGACATTCTCCTCTTGTAAAACGACCCTGTGCTTGCACGGGGGCACTGGTCTACTCGAATAGGGTAGGAACGGTCCTTAAAGACTGCTTAGTACCTAATCGGAAAAAGGTACGAGGGAAGAATGTCTAGTACGTGGGGTCGAGAAGTTCAATTTGCTGTCCAGAGTTTACTCGAGGCACTTGACTTATTAGTCCAATGGACGAGTTACTGTAGTATTTAATGTGTCTGTTGATTGTGAGTGCATATTTAGTAAACAGTATGGCATTAGTTTTGCAATGATTTATTTTTATTTTCCATTTAGAGCAGTATTTTGTCAGTTTGTCTTTCGTAAATGTAAGTCTGTTAGAAATGGTGTCAATTTTCCATGATGTGTTTGCAAAACCCTAGGCAGATCAGATCAGACTCCATTACAAACCCTAAATCTTGTTAAAAACTGTTGTTAGACTTGTAAAGACTCTTCAATGCTGTTTTAAGACTGGCTTAGACCGTATTAGGGCTCTATATTTATATAAAAAAATCCTTTTGAGTCAATTAGGCGGATTGACAATTATTATTTAAACTGGTAACATTGGTGTTAGCGAAGGACATGTCAGTCGCAACAACTACAGCATCAATAGAACTCTCAGAATTGTGGTAGAAGCGGCGCTAGTATGGTAACCTAGAAGGTATCAATTTCATCACAAAGCAATTCCCGAAGTATCAACTGTAATTTACTTTTTTGTTTACCATTTGTAACAAATGGAAATTTCTCGGACTTTATGGTTTTTAAACTAGATTGCTATTCTTCATCTGAAATTCCTCCCTTTCTTTCTCTCCTAGTCATTGAATGGACTTCTAGTCATTTAATTTTGGTGGCTTCCTATTTCTATTCTTGGAAAGCAACTGCAGTTTTGCTTCGTGACTTGCTAACATCTTCTGGTTGCGTAAGCTTGTTTTTTTTTTTTTTTTTTTTTAAATTTAAGGCGCGTCAACATCTATGGTCATTGGCGCCCGGAGCCTACTCAGTGCATGCCAGCTTCCGAACAATGTTCTCTTGTTACAGACAACACTGTCCAACATCGGACAGTGAACTGTAGGGGCTCCTAGAAAGAAAAAAAATCTTAGAGTAGCACAGCTGGATTCGAACCACTGAGCTAATTTCTTCCCTGCGTAAGCTTGTCAAATGTTACTCAATAATATTTAAAAAAAAAAAATGGCCATACAAAATAAAATCAACCCACTTCCAGTTTTACATTAATTAGTATGAGTAAATATGAGGCAACTTAAATTATATACAAAAATGATGTTGAAAATAAATAAAAATTAAAAACATTTTTAGTCAAATAAATAAACTAAAAAAAATAAAAAATTGCCTGTCATAATTAACAGATAGACATTGTGAGTTAAATAAGTTAAAATTCAATGAGCAGAATTATTGAAGCATGCATTATCATTATTTGTTAAACCATGGTATATAGGTGTACCGCTGTGTCGATCAGTACCATGGGCCTACCTAATCCACTCCTGCTCAACCCAACAGATACCACCAAACAACAATTTTCAGGTTTCATTTTTTTTTTTTTTTTTTTTTACCTTTTTCTTTATTATTTTAGCATTGTTTTATGAATTATAAATCAAACAATCATTGCATTATTTTACAGCCAATAATTTTTCACTCAATTTTGTAAATTCTGATTAAAATGGGGACAACAATTTAAAACAAAAACAAAACAAAAATGAAATGAAATAGTAGTTATGGATGAAAAATGAACAATATCATTTTTGGGGATTTATTAATTTCATAAAAATGTGCATAATCTGTTTGATGAACATTCCTTGAAAATTTTTGATTGTTTCAATAACTTGTTGATTTAAAAAAAAAAACATTAATATATCTTAATAAAAGTATTTAACTTTATTCTTTAACGTACTAAACATCATTTATATATTTATTTGGTCGTTAAATTACAGAAGACATAATAGAAAATTAACAAAGAGATTTCTCTTGCTTAATATTTGTTATTTTCTCTTACTTACTGCTGTAAAAGGAAGTACTGCCTTACTGCTGTAACCATTTACCCCACCATTGTCATGTTAGGGCAATTATACTTTTTTTTCTTAGTAAACATTCCAAGTTTGAAAAAGATTTATCAATTATCATTGTTTTAATTGCCGTAAGAGAAAGTCATGATATTACTTAGTACTGCTTACCGTCGTGTACTACAACACGGTTGCGGGGTCTCACGCGACATTTTTGTTAAATTTTTCTAGATTTTTGCTACACCTTCTATTGTTTACTTTTTAATTATTTACTTAAAAAAAAATAAATAAATAATGTTTTTGAAATATGATCTTTTAGATTTCCACGGACATTTTCATGAAAAATCCTTGAGGGGTCCTGGTTGAGACTGCGTCTATGGATGCTGGAAATCGACGTTTTCGCCCATATTGCAATGAGTATCTTGGAGCAAGTATTCCTGCTTCTCAAGGAAGGCTAACGGATTGCTCCATTTTAGCTTTCAAGATGTAGAATAGAATAGAAGCGGATGAGGGGGGGTGAGCCTCATTCCACTGCAACCTACAAATTGAGGTCTATTGTGGATCCCTTAAGTTACAGAACAGCCCCCAGCTTTGCCCTCCTAATCAATCCTAGCAAAGCTGAGAGCGGCTCCGTCATGAAGCTTTCAGCTTCGGGATTGCCCGTCCCCAATTGAAGAAACCTAATCCTCGCCAGGCCGGCGCACTCACAAAGGATGTGCGCCGGGGTCTCCTCCTCATACCGCACTATCCGCAAGTTGTAGGTGGTGCATGTATCTATTCAGCCTACAATGCCCTGTATTAGACCCACAATTAACCTTATATCCCTTCGGGTTTGGCTCAGGAGGTCTTTGGTGAATTTAGGCAAAAAAATGTCTTTTAATGAAGAGCTTTGCCTGCCTCTGTTCTGGTGTTCCCTCCCAACCAACGCAGGCGCTTATCTTCTATCCACCCCCTGATAGAAGTTTGAATGAGGCTCCTGGACAAGCCGCAGAAGGGTTCGGGGCCTATAAAGATATCCTGCGAACCCTCCCTCGCTAGGGCATCCGCCCTCTCATTGCCCAGGAAACCCGGCATGTCCCGGCACCCAGGCGAGTGTCAGTTTATTCCGAGTACCCACCTCGGTGAGGGCAAGTAGGCAGTCCCACACCAGTCTTGAGACTATTTGGTGTGAGGAAAGTGCCTTCAGGGCTGCCTGACTGTCGGAGTATATGGCCACTCTTCTACTCACTGTACTTTGCCTTATAATCTCCCTAGCGCAGAGTTGTAACGCCACGACTTCAGCCTGAAAGACCGTGGCGTACTTCCCTAGGCTGGCCTTAATTTTAACTTTAGGCCTGCCCCCGTAGACCCCAGCTCCGACCCCAGTCGGAGTTTTGGATCCATCTGTATACCAGATCGAGTTACCGAACAGGGGTGGGTCGCAGCCCCATTCGCCTCTGCTCGGTATGACAATATGGAAGTTCCTTTCGAAGAAATACTTAGGAACCATCCTATCCGTTGGCATCCCCAGAAGATAGTCCGCCTTGATTTCCTCAATCAACCTCTGGTTATTACGATCATGCCTAGAGGTGATGGGAGGCGGCCCCTGCAGGAGCCTATGTATTCCCATTCTGGCTTCGCCTAGAACGAGTTTCAAAATGTAACGTACCTGAAAAAGCTCATTCAATATAGGCAAAAAAAGTTGGTTTCTGGCAAACCACTGACGTAGTCTCAATACGGAAACTCAAGTATTTTTTCGAAATATGTTAAGCTACACAATTGTACAATATTCGAACAACAATTAATCTATACCGTAGTGTATTGTATAGATTGATATTTTTTTTTTTTTTGAGGGTGCCTCACGCCTGGAGCCTTCTCAGTGCACGGCCGCTTCCAGACAATGTTCCCTTTTTACAGACAACACTGTCCATCAACGGACAGTGGGCTGTAGAGCTCCTAGAAAGAAAAAAATTAAGGGTAGCATTGGAGTTGAAGCCAGGACCTTTTCGTGAGAGTCCAGCGCGCCACCATTTAGCTAATCCCATCCCTGTTTGGAATTATTCTTTTAATTCCAATATAACGAATTGGCATTTGTAATTTTAAGCTGTACTAATACAAAGTTTCAAGTGAAGGTTGGCTTTCTTTTTTTTTTGCTTGCCGATGCGAGCCATTTTTTAAAATTTCCACTGCTCAACACTGCTTAGTAAACAGTTAAATTTAACAAAGCTCTACATTCATCAATGTAAAATTATTTACAAAAATAAAAGGAAAATCTTTAAGTGAAATTCGCAAAATTAATAAATTTGCAATTATATGATGGTTTTAAGTGTAGTAATTGTAAGGTATTAATTTCTAATATATGCAACCATATAGTTTTACAAGTTTAAATGGAAATAAAAATAGTCTGGTTGCTCTTTGTAATGTAAAGCCATTGTATTTAATTGAGAGACAGAGCTCTATTGTGATTGTGAACTTTTTCTGTTGTGAAGTAAATATAAACATTAGATTGATTGAAATATATATATAAATTTGAGATAAGCACTTTTTAATGATTAATAATAAATAACTGATGTAATTACATAGAGATATATTTAAATTTCTGCAGATCATTTGGGCATATCCAGGCCCCCATCATTAAATCAACTTGTATTTCCGGTGACAACTCAGTTTTAAAAATTTGATACGCTCTTATTAAGAAAACTAAAAATGGGTGTAATTTTATAAAAAAAAGTTCGAACTTTCGACATTCTTCGTTTTATTCACAAAAGTATCATACAGACTATTAGTTAAAAGTTTTTTATATGTAACTAGGAGAAATCATAAAATAAGTACTTCCAATGTAAAATAAAATAAAAGTCGATTATATTTTAAAAGCACCACTAGAGAGGATTGTTGGCGTAAATTGTTGGTGTTGACATTTTGTTTCTTTTAACCCAAACCATTGAGTAAAAGACATTTGCCGTGTATTAAAATAATAATATTGATATTCTTTATATGTGGGTGGGCATGTTATATATATATAGATATATAAGAGAATTAACCAACAAACATAGAAAAACATATTTCTTAAATCATGACATATTACTGAAGTGAAGCCAACACTGTCCAGATTGACCGTGATGAAGGAATCACCACTACCATAGCTCTAGGTTCATGTGGGCTATTTACCGTTATAAAAGCATTTATAAATATATATATATTTTAGTCATACACTTTATGTATGTATACTTAAATATGAATGCAAAAATGATATACAATCAGTTATCGTTCTATTTTATTATATAAATATAATATATTATTAAAATGAATTTATGATCTCATATCAACTAGACATAAATAGTGATACTTGTTCGAATGCTTTGTTTTTATTTAGAATATTTAATAATTTACCGTTATTTAGTTAAACTAAACTAATAATATATGCAGTAGTTTCTTTAATTTTTTTTTTTTAATTTGAGTTTGAACTCTTTTAATATATGTAGTAATTAACATTCTATTTTAATTCAATATAAGAAGAAATCTTACATTCATTTATCAAATTATTTCTTTAATTTTAATTTCTTGAAAGCATTTTGTTTATTATGTATTAATTTTATTTAATGGTGCAGTGGAATCGTTTATTGTGGTTCCTGAGGTATATAGTAGATGTCTCGAAGAGGGCGGAAGTTAGTTTAGAGATTTTTGGAAGTTAGAGCTCGATTTACTAACACTGAATTTATAAAAAAATAGACTATATTTTTACAGTAATTCAAATGTGAGAAATGGTAACTATTAACATGAAATACCTAGATAATTTAAAGTTAAAATAACAATTAATTTAAGATGATTAAAATAAAGAAACTAAGATGCACAATTATAAAAATAAGTATAAGTAAAACCTGTATAGGGACGCGGAACTGCTGCTCGTATAACGATGTACTCGTATATAATAATCTAATGACGTACTCGTGTATAATAATCCCCTCTTCCAGTGGGGCGAAGTTTATATTAGTGTTGCTCACACACTGTCAGATGTGTAAGCAACACTCACACCAAGACATCTCTCCTTGTGTGCGACCTTGGTAGTTCGGTGACCAGTGATTTAGGTCAGTGGCCAGCTTTATCGGTGCCTGCTTTGATGTAAAGTATTGACCCTTGTATTGAAAAGCGTTTTGTTTTGTTGGCCGCGGCCTTGTCTTGAAGACAGCGGCCGGCTAGGCCACTATATAAATTATCCTTTATGCCTGCCATCCTTTGTGAAGATAGCAGCTGGCTGGGACCGCTTTGACATTGCTATGACTTTGATATGTCATTACAAATGGCAAGTGTTCAATTTTTGTTTGGAATTTTAATTGATAATAATAGATGCCTATACTAAATTTGATCAAAAATAATTTCTTAACAAACCTAAAAAAAAAATTAACAATTATTTATTGTATTCTATTTTTATTTCTTCCAATATTAATATTAATATCATTAAAATAGCTACTGATGTTTTATTAAAAAAAAAAATGATTAGAATAATCAAATCTGACAGTTGACAATTTCATATTTTTTCCAAGTCCAACATTGTTTTGTTTCTTTTGCATTTCGTGTGCCAATAAAACCTCAAATAGAGCAAATTAAGAGAAAGATTCGACTTTTAGAGCATATTGAGCACGAATGTAGTAATTATTAATAGAAATGGATGCCAGAAGATAGCTCTTATCCCTCCCCTCGGGAAAAAACTTCCCCAACAATCTACCGGTTTGTCTACAAAGATTTAAGATATCCTTAAACTTCAACTTCCCCAAATTTTCCCCCCCAACTTCCCTCTTGAGAGTGTTGCCCTCCCAAAAATGCGAAATCTTGTATTGGCGAAACAGAGAAATGACCCAAGCGTTTCTAGTCCAGAGCTTTCATTTCTATCCTTCTCAGGGAGAGAAGATACTTCAGGCCCCTCTGTCTTATTCCTTTTATAAATCTTGGAGTCAATTCAGCGCGTCTCTAATTTCTTTTTCCCATATTGTTTTACTTTTCTGTCACAAAATTCTTAGTGGCGGCCACAAGGTACAGGTTCGGTACCACAAAATAGTAATGTGAGAATCCCACTTTAGCCAGCTCATCTACCATCTCATTGGCCTCTATACCCACGAGTCCGGATATCCTGCTTGTCTGGAGCAAGACCATTAAGTCTTCGCCTACATCCACCACTACTTTGGAGCTCCCCTACAGCTTATTCAAAGTCTATAATGCAGCTTAACTATTAGAGAATATCCTTACCACTTTAAATTCTCCCTGACCACTCTTCACCATGAAGCAATATTCAATGGTATCAAGCCTAGAAAACAATGGCCATAGATTTCTAAAGCCATAGATTCTTCTCTGTTTAGCCTTATTTCGAGCTGTCATAAACAAAAAATACGAAGAAGACGTATATCCTCAACAAGACGATCTTTAGAAAAACACAAAAGAATTGATGGAAACAATATTGTACGAACCGCCAGAATATGAGAAGGGTGAAGAAAGATGGTGAACCAGAAGAAAGCACCGACCACCTACTAGCTAGATTTTCTTGTTAATAAGTGATCTGAGAAGATTTATATCTTATGGTCCGTGGGAAAATCTGATACGTTTTAGTTGTTGATAAATTTTAAGGCATGTCTTTTACCTGTTTGAGACTTGTTGTGATCGTGAGGTTCCGGCAGAAGAGTTGAAGTTATTTAGTGACTAAAGTATGGCTTTATTATGCACCCTTACATGTTAGGAGAAAAATAGAAGAACTTCATGTTTGACGAAAGAAGAACTTAGCGAAGAAGAACTTAATGGTAAGGAAATTAACTGTTTACTCAATTTGGTTCCATCATTACATCATGGCTGGGCAAAACCTTCTGTGGCATACTACTGTTGAATCCTTTTTATGAAATTGGACGAGAAATATGAGGCCTGTAACCTGAAGCTATTCTGTATTGTATCTAATATTGTTGGCACTAGAGGTTAATGGAAAGTCATGACCTTCCATAGATCTTTGTTAGAAAGTCCACAGAATCCGGAAACGAATTCGTAATGAATTATTCCTTCATATTTCGAGAAAACGCACAACATTGACATTTTCTCACATTTTCCACTTGCACCACCACCGCCCTCTTGATCTAATAATTGACCAACTGTCTCAAGATTTATCCAATAAATCACTATTCTTTGGTACAAGCGCATTTCAGGCGGATTTTTGTTTAAGAGAAGTTGATAAAGTATCCATTCTCCTGGCGGCCTGTTGAGGTGTAAGTTCATACGGCAATATCCTACATCTTCTTTGTACCTTTCCCATAGTATGGAGATAGCGGCTAACGGTGTCCTTTAGACATTGTCAGTTCTGCAACAATTGTAGATCGGAATGTAGATTCCAATTCGTGATTGGAATTACCTCGACTCTTTCCCCTTAAAGCTCCATCAACGTTCCTGAATCTGGATCTTTCTTTCTAAGTTTGTATCAACACTATTAACTTTTTGAAACCAACGCTTGTTTATACGCTGATAAAGGATATATAATCCCCTTCGATTATAGGGTACACCTACGTGTGTCATATTAATGGTTTTCTAAAAAAAAAAAAAAAAAAAAGCTCACAAACAATCGAACTGAATATTTGTAAGTGACATAATAAATATAAAAACACTCTACACAGTCTACAAATTTGTATAATATCGTGTTTGTAAACATCAGGCATATGTGGATGGAATTTAAAGTCCATTTAGTTAGAAAAAACGGTCATACTTCTGTTTCAAATATTTTTTCTCTAAAAAAAAATTAATTAGAAGGGTTTTGGAAAGTTATTACAATATATATTATAGCTGCTTTCTCTCTTTTATGTAAGATTTAGAATAAATAAATTAAATATCAGTATATACCTAACTGCGTGAAGAAATTTGTACACTAAAAGTTAGGAAATAGGGATGAGAAACTCTGGAAAGAAGGGATTTAAACTCTGAAAACTCTGCAAACATTTCAGAATAGATTGATATTTAGTAGCTATTTTAATAAAATTTATTCGCCTGGTATAGAAAAGTTCATAAAAAAAAAAAAAAAATTGTATTATTATATTATATAAATCAATTTAAAATTCCGTTTGATTTCTTTTTCCTATAATTATTCTATAAAAATTTACTAATATGTATTTCAGATTTAAAGTTTTTTCTTGTAGAAGTAAAGAAGTTTAAGGATTTCTATAAAATAATACTTTTAGTAATCTTGTTAGAAGTTGAGACGATGGAAGTTCTTTTGAACATGTTACAACATATGAAATATATATATATACTTCATAATTTTCTTCTATATATATATATATAAAAAACTCAATGTGTGTCGAATGGAAAAATGTTCTCCCTCAGTTGAATGGCAGGCTGAAATTCCTTTACGTGCTCTTCAACAGATATTCTGTACATAGTCAAGTTTTCTTTTTTCATTTTCTTTCCTTTTCTTTTTTTGGGTAACTTTTTCTCTACGTAGTAAAGGCGTTAGAAAAGCAATGTTACATATGGTATGGAACATTTGCTACTCACCTTCATAAAGACAGTTTTATACAGGAAATATGTTGAAGAATAACATTAGCATGGAATAAATACTAATCATTTACGGGTCTTTAAAATACACACACACACATACACACACACACACAAGATTGAAAGAAATAGAAAATTTAAGAGTAGTTGTATTATCCTAGATTTTCATCTCGGCCACAAAACACTAACAAAAATTGTATTTAAGAATATGAAAAATGGAAATAAGTATTTTAGGGTTAAAATTACTATGACTAAGATTCAAAAAATCGGGTTATTAAAGAAATAATTAAAATCCTGAAAATAATAAATTTTACCTATAATAAAGTTATTACTATATTACTAACTTAGTAGTAATAACACTGGTATCATTTTCTTAGAAGGCAAGAGACTCAGTTGGGTCGAAAGCACTGGGTATTTTGGGGAGCTCCTTTCATTTCACAATGGCACCTTAAAAGAAGTAAACCATCATATTAATATAGCTTGGAAGAAATACTGGGGTCTCAAATTTGTTTTTAAAATTGCCCTGAGAACAGAATTGAAATCCCGAGGTTTTTGATTCCTGTATTCTTCCATGCTTGTATAATGGAGTTGATGAGGAGAGAAATTGGGTTAGATTAATTAGACGAGATATGAAGACACTGTTATAATATGGCTATAAGCTTACACAAACTGCACTGGACTGTAATGATTTTATAGAATAACGCAGTAGAGTAGAGTTGTGACACGATGCGATGTATGGTTGATTCTGATAGATTGATTGATGTCTAGATCTCTTACTCGCTTATATACAGGTTCTCCCCACTCTAGCCTGCTTAAGTGAGAGAGTACCTAAGAGAGTTTGTTTTCTCTCGGTCGGACTTGTGTGCTTTCTCTCTTGCCGTTGCCGTTACACTTGTTATATGGTGCATAGGTGTGGGCCACGTCGAAGAAAACTCAAAACAGGCTTCAGGCGACTCAGCGCTCAATGGAAAGAAATATGCTTAATATTACAAGAAAAGATAGAATTAAAAATGAACTTATAAGGGAAAAAAACTCGAGAGTCTGATGCGGTGGAAGCGGCGTTGAAGATAAAGTGGAAATGGGCTGGGCATGTGGCAAGGTTGAAGGAAGATAGATGGGCGAAGAGAGAAACTGAATCCTTTGGATACCACCGTCCTCGGAAAAAAGGTAGACCGTTCTCGAGATGGAAGGATGTTGTAACGGGACACTGTGGGACTTTGTGGTAAAGAATTGCTCAAAATAAGAAGGGATGGCAAAATCTAGGAGAGGCCTTTGCCCTCAGATGGGCCTAGTTACCAGATTTTCAATTTGTATAGAAACAAAATTATTACAAGGAAAGAATTACAAGAAGAAGTAACATTTTATTTTATTAATTTTCAATTAAATTTTCACTGTACATTTTTTGTATATATTATTTGTATTTTTTTTTCTGGGAACAATAAAGGCTATTATTATGTAAGAAAGTTAAAATGCAACTGAAAGGTCACATATGCAGATTTGAAGATGACAAAATAGTCAAAGCTCTACATTAAATTCAGTGACTGTACAATTAAAAAGAGAGTATGAGGTCGTCATCAGAGATATTTCCAGCGATAGATTGCTTCTTTTTGTGGTCATCGACCGGTTTCTGGTGTTCGCCCATCATCAGGATGTTTTTTTTTGTCAAACAGTGTGATAACATAGACTTGCACACGAGTGTATCAACTAAATATCTCTGATGCTTTCCAGCTCTGCAGAAACAACCACAACAACAGAGAATGAGGTCCACATTTTCACTAAGTGGTATTTACGGCATCAAGAGTTTATTAAAAGCTGAGCAGGAGTGTTAGGTGAACATTTATAAAACATACGAAAAGCCGTCGCAAGTTATGGGCTTAATTCCAGTTTTATGTTTTAAACTTATCTTTAAATATTTTACACAACCAATAAATGAGATAAATGAAGAAACAAATGATGTGGGAAATTTGAATAAAGTCATCCAGTCACTGACCGCCATTTATCGGCCAAATGGCCGGCCCTTCGATGCGTCTTCGGAACATTGGAAGAAAAGTGTAGAATTGCAGAATTTGACCGCTGCTAAAGAATTAGAAAGTGAAGATATGTTTTGTTGGAATTTATTGTTGTGAGATTCAGAAAGTTTGTTTGTCTAAATATATAGACAAACTCAATGTAGACCCTTGTCTAGATATATAGTCCAAGATACTACTACACATGGTCAGCTGATGGAATAGGAACAAAGTATAAAAAGGCGGGTGCAAGAATTTGCTATTTAATGGTAAAAATTGTGTATTTAGTTGTTGGAGATATTCGCCATTGTTGTAGCCCCAAGGTTCTAGTGAATTGTGTACATATTTATAATTCAATTTATGTAGATTTATTTAGTTAATTTTTGGTTCGGAATACAGGCTATTTTTGTTTTATTTCTTTATTTAGAGTTAATAAACTTCTGATTCAAGAACCTAACCAACTATTTTTTGTTGAATTATAAACTATCTGAGCATTTGTATTCGTAAGTAGAAATTGTTTTTTTCGTTAGTGGGGACGGCCAAGGCCTACGCTATCCAAAGCCTCTTTGGTCCCATATAGCTAGCCTAAAGTTCTGAGCCTTCTCATTGCACTGTCTACCTCTGTGCAGTGTCTCCGGACAGACTGCAATAGATGCTTCTAGGGCCAGAAAATCTAAGGGCTGCTGGACTCGATCGCTGAATCTCCTCGCGTTGCTACCACAGATGTTGCACAACAGATTTTTTGGTATTTTAATTAAAACACATTATTTAAGATCTAACTAACGAATCAAATTTTGTTTCATCCGACAGTTTCGAACAATAGCAGCGTTATTGTGATTAAACAGGCATAGCAACCAAAATTTATTCTGGAAATGCCTCATTCATCTTAAGACATGAAACACTTAATATAAGATCATTAACCATTAGAAAACATTACATATAGGCTTTATGTAGATTTATAAAATATTATTGTAACAGCAACCAAAGAGAAGCTCAGCAACCAAAGAGAGTAAAGAGCAAAACCCAAAACCACTCTCTCGGACTGGAGTGGGAGAAACTGTATAAATATAGCGACGGACAGTCCTTAACCATCGCTACCTTAAACATTCCTCTATTGTAAAGTCCAGGCAGTCTGTGTCTATTTATTAATATATTAGTTAACCTCATCAACCTGACCTAAATTCTCTCCACCTAACACATCTATTATATTATGGTTAAAATGTATTTTATAACAAAAAGCCCTTAATTTAAAAAAAAAAAAATTATTATACAATATATAATATTTTCGACCCGGGAGTCTGTCATTTTCAAGTTAACATTCCTGGACCTCACCTGGTTCCCCAAGTCGAAAGCTCTTTATAGTGTATAACAAATTAAATACTTTTTACTATAGAATACATTTTAAACATAATAATTTGTAAAAGTTTTCAAGTCCAATAAACAAATGAAACTTGCAATATATTATTTCTTTAATTACTTTTTTTTTTTGTTTCAAAAGAAAAGTGTAATGAAAAATGCTAAAAGCTATACAGATTGAAATCATAAAATAATCGATTGATTTACTTTATGCTTTGTCACTATTCTTCTGCCTATTATTTCTTTAAAATCCCTTTAAGATGTCATCTGTAATTTAAACTAAATGTAACAATCCCTTAAAATATAGGGGAAGCTTTTTTTTTTTGTCATTTAGTGGGGAAAAAAATAAGAGTGCAAGGAGATGGAGAAGAGTAACCTTGTGCGCATGCTCTTTGCTGGTGACCACAAAATGTAATTAAATCTCAAGTGTAAAGGGTGTTGCGCTTTCTGCTTACCATCTGCCATAGTGATTGGAATTCGTGGATTCCATTGATTTATTTAAAAGGAATTGCGGCGGGGGGTGGGGGGTATCGCTGCTTTATACATTAGTTCAATGAATTTGGTTTAAATAATTATTACTGGCTGTAAGCGTTTTTAAATTTTCGTAATTGAGTTTTAATCAAATATCAGATGTTTAGGGGGTCCTTGAGGATGAAAAGTTTCCAATTTCTCCTCCTGTGTGTGATGTTTTTTCGTGTCGCTCAGAAGTAACTCTAATAAGAATAAATTTATTTTCCATTTGCTCCGGTAGTTACGTATTATTAAATGTCGGATTACCAAATAAATTTCAATTCAAAAACTTCAATCAGTAGTTTCTATTTTTTTTTAGTATATTGCTCTATTGGATTTTAAATTGAAAGTGCAATTGCTCTTGCAAGAAATAAATAATAGATATCACTGTCTTGACACGAGAGGAGATGGCACTTTAAATGAATCAATTTTTATTGACCTGCACCGTCCAGTAAAATTGTATAGCCAGCGCCGTCTCTGAAGAGTGTGGATTTATCAAGATGATATAAAGATGAGAGCTGAACTATTGGAGGATTAGGAAAGGCGAGAATGAAATATCTTATATCTGGCCGAGATTAAATCTTATACAAAAGGTACTTTTAGATCTGAGTGATTAGTTCTATTGGTGATGTAATATGGAGCATTATTATTCGGCATTGGATTTTTCTACGGTAAAGTTTCAATCATAGTTAAAATACAGTTATGTAAAACGGTAGAAAATGGTAAAAAATAATTTAATCTAAAAGTTTTTATTGTCCACAAGTTTAGCGAATTAAACATAACAGTACAAAAAAAAAAAAAATTAAAAACAATAATAAGTAAAGTTGGACGCGTATGGCAACCGAACGGGATTGTAAAATTACTTTACTCACGTGTTGGATATTAAAATTTTTCTGATTTTTCCGCATTAAATTAGTTCTTAATTTATATGAATGAAAAAGAAAATGAAAAGATGCGAATTCTGAGAATGTATTTTAATTCAGGTTAAAAATATTCTCTCTCTCTCTATAACCTGCTAACTACGGTGTAATCTCAGAACAATAGTGAGGATTAGGCTGAGCTGGCACACCTTTTTAGTTCAAAATGGCGGCCAGCCTCACCACTGTCCAATCATCGAACTCGACGAACACTTAAGCCACGCCCACTTACTCGCTAGCCCACCACTCGCCATAATCACCTTACTCTGGGCGAGAGGGGAATTATTTTTTTATTTTATATGAAAAGAGCTTGTCTTACCTGCGATTCGATCCTACAAGCTATAGGTTGGAAGTCCATCACCATAACCAGTCGGCCACAATGGTCCTCTGCTAGCTATAATTTTGCAACGCACACTTCTATTTTAACTCCACCCTCCGCATTATCATAATTTTATTCCCTCCATCCCTCTCACAAAAAATTGAATTATAGTTAAAAGAAAAAATATGACGGAGTGGTATCTAACTTTCTTCACATACAAAATAATATAAACAAGTTTTACTTACCCCTCTCTAAGGCTCCTGCTGCTGCTGCTGCTAGATTGACCCGTACATACCGACCACGCACTGAGTACTAAATTTCAGACAGTACAACTTACTACTAATAACTTTATCTCCACTCGTGTGATCCTGTCAAGCTAATAGCTATATACTCGCGTGTGAAAATAATATCAAGCTAAATAATTACTGTCTTATTGATTAAAAATATATCGAATATACATATCGATTTATTTGTAACCACTGCCTTCAAGTAAATATATTATTCCCTCTCCAATGACGTCACATAGCCAATGGCATCGCCAGTTTTCATCTGCCACTGCCTTATTTATTATATCATCGCAATATATCGATTGCAAATGTCGATTGTAGGTATCGACATTAAGAATATATTTTATTAATAAGAAAACAAATGTCTACTGCTTCTGCATAAATAAATCGATCACTAATGTGATTTAATAATTGCCATATTAATATATGATTTTAGAAAAAATTCAGTAGCTCCATGAATCCTAAACAATGGAAATAAAAGAATTAAAGAATTCCTCAAGTATAAAGTTATTAAAAGAGAGCTGAGTTTTTGATCATGGAAAATTCCATCTGAGACGCTAAATTCACTTATTATTTTATCATTGTTTACAAAAAAATAACCCCCCCATTTTTCATAGATTTTTTTAAAGCATTAACAACAACTTTGCCATGTATATAGAAACAATATTTAATTTTTCCCATAATTTCCCGTGAATCTCAAAGGCACGTTGGAAATCTCGATGAAAATCTCGTGAACCTAAATCTTAAATTGCCTAAATCTTATCTGCTCTTCAGGAATATGATTTTTTTTTTTATTCTCCGCCCAATTCAGCCAATCGTTTATTTAAATAATAATAATAAATATTTTAACTAGGTCATTAACAAGAGAGCTATACTATACTAATAGTGGTGAGCTAAAGTAGACGATGTTTCTTATGTATCATTTTCATGTTAAATTTCCCCTAGCCTACAGGAACATTTTCTGTGGCAAATATAGTGTTAAAAATATTCAACAGATTGCGCAGCCAGTTTGGAGATAGTAAATTAGAATACTCATTTATGTGTTCCACCATAATAATTTACATATTACGTGTTTTAGCTTTCAATCGAGGTTATATCGGATTTATTATTTTTTTAAAGAATTCCTTATTTGACGTAAATCGTCTAACATAAATTCGAACATGACTTTATCAAATAGATTTGTGTCTTTTTTGGCGGTTTGCTCTCGTAAAAGACTCGTAATGATTTTTTTTTAACCAGAAATACTTACTGCATTTCTTATAAACTTATCATTACCTACAAAAGACCATTTATCAGTTATACGAAACATTGCACATTAATTTGTATTTTTTATTTCTTTTTTTAATTTTCTCAAGTTAATAAAAAAAAAAAGAAAAGAAACTACACTTCATTTTATGTTCCATAATTCCATGACTTAAACATATCACTTATTTACAATGATGTTTTCCAGCTTGTTATCTGTGATAAGAAACTTTATATCTATAAGCAGCCATAATTTAAATATTTAATAATTATTTTTATTTTTATGAAATAAATTCCAAGACTTTATTTCATAAAGTTTCTTATCATATTCTACATTATCACAAATCAAACTTTATTTAAAATGATAATCTGGAAATAATTTTATATATTTTAATAAATAAAATAAAATATGAATATATTTAAATATGGAGATATAATAAAGAAGTATATATATATATATAAAGCTTGTTTATATACAAAGTGTAGCAAATGAAAAAGGTTAAACAAACCGGAATCTGAGGCGCATCTAATCTGACACGATTTTTTTTTGCTTATTTTTTGCACCTGTCTCTGCATAAAAGGAGTTATGTTCTTATTTAATAATTTTTTTTTTTTTCTTTCCACTTTACGTCAAATAATACTCTAGTTCTCTTTTTTTTATTTATTTATTTATTTATTTAATTTTATGCATTTAACCTAAATGAATTTTGCATCCGCATTTTTTTATTAAACTCCATTTTGAAAAAATTTTTTTTTTTTTTTGGTTAAACTTTTTAGTATTATCAAGTATAGGCTTTTTCTATTGCAGTTTTTTTTTTTTTTTTAAATTAAACTAATTTACGTTGATATTACATGATCAGTGACGTACTATTGTGGAACTGTTTTCTTTTATTATCTCACGAGGAAGATAATATAGCATTTCGTATCAGATTTTAGAAATATAAACTTTCAGGTTCTTCGAAAAACTTTTATAGCCCTTGAGTAGGAATTATATATTTCAAAACTGAAAATTACAAAAAAAAAAAAAATCAGACTTAATGTTCTGTTTCTCATAGCTATTGCCGGAATATAAAAAGTTTCATTCAAAATCGTTTAATCTTGCAATTTTTTTTTTTTTTTTCATTTTTCGCGACTGTCTCACAAAAGGCTTCATTATTTTTCTTAAATTTTTGATATACGAGGCATGTCCAGTAAGAGGCATAACCTCTCAGTTTTATGAAAGTTCCGTTGAGTTATGTAAAAAGGCAGGCAAGGCTCGTCAGCTTCAGTAATTGGGCACAAGAATGGCGCCTAACTCCGCAAGGAGAAACAACTAAAATGTTTTTCCCTAGCGTACAGTCAAGACTGAAAATGAAATTGTTTCATTCTTATAAGTTGACGATGGTATTGACAGGTCATGGTAAAAACAAGCTTTACCTACACCGATTTCACATTACTGAAAGTCCTAATTGCCTTTGCGAGTTTCAGGTTCCACAATCTTGGCATCATATACTGTTCGATTGTCCACTTTTTGACCAGCCACGATCGAAGTTAATTCGCTTCGTGGTAATGCAAGGAAGAGGTTGGCCACTTTCTGAACGCGAGTTGCTCACTGACTATACTGATCAATTTTTTAATTTTATCAATTCTTTGAACTTAGACTTACTGTGAACAAATAATGACTTAATATTAAAAGAGCAGTACTTTGTTGTATCTGACCATGTAAATACTAAAATTTATTTAAAATTCTTGTACTTCTACCTTGTTTTCAAATTCCATTCCATAACTGATTTATTTAATGTCAGTACTTACTTAAGTGACTGTTATTAATCATTTTATAATTAATTTTAAGATGTTGAGTATTTACCGAAATTAATTATATGTAAATATTATGTTAATGTATTTTAATTGTATAAAATCTTGATTGTAATGATTTACTAAAAACCTGTTATCAATAGGGGCACAGGCTGCAAATAAATAATAATAAAAATAATAATAAAAAAAAAAAAAACACTCCTCTCAATGCAGGTGGTGAACCGGGGTATTAATTTTTTGATGCCTTCCTCGAAGTAGTTTCCCGCCAACCCCTTCGTTCACTTCTCCACCACCCCCTTCACCTCCTCGTCGGTTGAAAACCTTTTTCCACCCATGTGCAGCTTCAGGGAGGTAAAGAGATAGTAATCTGAAAGTGCTAGGTCAGGGGAATGCGCGGGATGGTTTAGGACATCCCATTTAAACGAGGCAAGCAGTAGTGTGTGGTCTGGCATTGTCGTGCAGCAGGCAGACTCCCTTTGTAAGCATGCCTCTCCTTTTGTTCTGAATCGCCCTCCGCAATTTTTTTAGAGTCTCACAGTATCTTGCAGAGTTGATGGTCTCCCCTTGAGGCATATATTCAATTAAAATTATGCCTTGGCAGTCCCAAAACCCGGATGCCATGATTTTTTTCTTGGCTGAAATTTTGGTTTTGAACATTTTGGCGGTGGGTGAAGAAGTGTGACGCCACTTTTTGAGACTGCCTTTTGGTTTCAGGTGTGTAGTGTGCAACCCAAGTTTCATCTCCAGTAATGATGGAGCCGAGAAATTCATCTCCATGGAGTTTGTAGCGTCTCAAAAACTCTTGCCCGACCTTGAATATTTCACACTTGGCGGGAGATTGGATTGACATTTTTCACGAAACATATTGTCACGTCTACATTGTCGTGTAGCCAACATGTCGAAAACAAAATCCCTCCGGCCGTGAGAGCCTCAGTACACTTACTTTCTGGACATGCCTCGTACATTTGCTATTCTTATATGAACCTATTCTTTTATTATGACTTTAGGGCTTCCTCTGTAGTCAATATTCAGTATGTTGTTCACCATACTCAGTACGACCATAAGACAATTAAATTTGTCTACGAATTTGAAATTTAACAAAAATCAGGAATTTATAAAAAATATTTTTAGACACTTTTTCAGGGCAAATTGAATCTTATGCTTAAAAATTTATTCATCTAAATTAAATCTTTTTTTTTTCTTTTTTTTTTGCGATAAGGTACAATTCATTTATAGAGAGAGACAAAGGTTTAATCTCTGACTGGATAATTGTTTTGTTATCTCTAATAGATTTATTGATTCTTCAAATTTTTAACTTATCTAAGTTATTCATATCTTAATTTTTTGTTTGTATTAATTAAAGAATGGTTTATGTGTGATATTTTCTTTAACTATTTAATCAAAGAATCATAGATAGATTCATAGACACTGCATATTCTTTGTTCATTAACATCAAACCAATACTTATACATTTCTCAAGATTGGCAAAATTTCGATTGGACTTATTTTTAATTTTTATTTTATTACAATTTGTAAATATTACGTAATTATTACAAGTTTGTTAATATACAGTGTTTTCATTAGATTTATTAATTATATTAAAAGGTCCCGGGAGACGATCTAATTCCCAATATTGTCATAAAAAAAACGGCCTCTGAAAGGTCTTGCATTCCTAACTGGGATCTTCAATACTTGTCTTCGATTAGGATATTTTCCCAAACAGTGGAAGAATGCTATAGTGATAGTATTTCACAAAGCTGGTAAGCCAAGAAGCGATCCTAACAGCTATCGCCCTATCGTCTCTTAAACTCTCTCTCCAAAATATTAGAAAAAATAAAATACAAACGACTCTTAAAACACTTGACAGACTCTAACACAATCCCACCTCATCAGTTCGGATTCAGACAAAAACACTCACCACTACACCAACTAAAAAGAGTCACAGAACACATTGTACACAATTTTGAGGAAAGAAAATACACGGCAGCAATATTTCTTGACGTAGCTGCTGTATTTGATACTGTTTGGCACTCTGGACTACTTTACAAACTTACAAACACAAACACATCAACCTAACCTAATTCGAATAATAGGATCCTTCTTACAAGACAGAACATTCCAGGTAAGACTCAACAATACATTCAGTACAGAAAGACAAATACTAGCGGGACTATCACAAGGGGTAATCATGAGCCCAATACTCTTCAACCTCTACTGCTCGGACATACCTGAACCTACTACAGCGACATTAGCTACCTACGCGGACGATACCATGTGAGTCTCATCCAATTAACGAAAGCATTACTGACTTACAAACATCAATAGACTGTATATCTGGCTGGTTTCACCGATGGAAGCTAAAGTTAAATCCATCTAAAACTGAAGCGAAAATCTTCGCTCTCATTCGAAATGAAGACCTTCGCCTATTAACAGTTGACAACCAGGAAATTCCCTGGAAACAAAAAGACCAAGGAGTGCGTTATCTGGGCGTAATCCTTGATACAAGACTCACCTGGAGACTACACATTACACTCTAAACTGCAACAAGCATACACCCGACTGAAACAACTCTACCCACTCATTAACAGAAACACACCACTCAAACATTCCTGCACCACACTACTCTATAAAACTCTCCTTAGACCTCTCCTGACATACGCCTGTCCAGAATGGATAACAGCTAGCAACACTTTCCAAAACAAGGTACTACGAATTGCACTAAACGGTGGCGTGAGCGGTTTTGTAAAAGAGTTTTGTAATTATATATGTTTAAGAGAGTGAAGTATCAGAAATAAGAAAGTAGTCACCACTGCTAACAATAAATATATTCTATTAAAATAGTAACTACAAGTTATTTGCAAGATATTATAAACTTATTAATATGCACTGATGCTAGGAGAGCGAAAAACAAGTGTTCTGCTTCAGTGTCTACAACAAACTCTATCTTAATAAACGATCTAGAATAAAGGCAAATTTCTATCGCTGGCATGAGTTTAAGAGAGCGATTCCTGAAGTAAGTGTTCTGGCTTTGAAAGCAGAACGCAGACTGTCCGAAAGAATACCTTCTCTTACAAAACAGTTGGCCAAGTGGCGTCGTATTAATAAAGTGCTATTTCAGTTTATTACACAATTCTATCATCTAAGAAATATTAATTACAATTAAATATATTGTTGAAATTCCGAATTTGAAAAAAAATCGCATGACCGGAAGTGCGTTTTAACTAGGAAGTATTTTTTCAATTTTTCCGATTTTCTCCATAAAAACATCGACGAATTTTCATTAAATTTTATATACTAACTATAAAATTTGTCAATCACAATTTTGAAAAAATGGTGTAAGAGAAAATTGCGTGAGTGCATCACACCAGATTTGTTTTTTTTTTTTTATATAATAGTGAGCATCAAAGTATTATATTTTTGGTGGGAACTCAATTTTAAAATTACCACAAAATCATAAAGAGAAATTTAGCCAATTAAATACTTTCAGAATGATACATTGTAACAACTTAACACAATGGAACACCAGAATCGCATATTTGAATATCAACTGGCTAAAGTAGAGAGAGAGGAGGTAACTGCTGTCAATTTTCCGACAAAGCATTTCCGCTCAATTTTCCCATTCACTTTCATTCCCTTACCACTTGAGTGTATCAAAAAAAAAAAAAAAAATGAACAGGCATATATGTTTTAGTTTACAAACTTACTCATAGAACGCGCTTGTACTAACGATAACTTAATTCAGTAATTACCTAGACATTCCCCATAAAAAGTGGATTTAATGCAAAAATCATTCACAGAAACATAAAAATTTTATTTCACACTAGGTTATCTTTGTTTGTTCAGTATAATAAATACTTTTTATTAAAATAGTTCTTATTATTAATTATAGCTACAGTGCAGTTCCTTTATAGCTGAGGCAGTTGTTATTACTATAAATCAGTCATTAGGAAACGCCGCGGTTACAGTGTATACACAACTTAATTTTCATTATTATTATTATTATTATTATTATTATTTTAATTAATACTACCAATTAAACTCTTATTTATAAATCTCAGACTAGACTTATGGTAATGTATGCGATAATAATATATATTTTTATAAATTCAAACACAACGCTGTTATGATGTAAGATTTGGCTTATTTGAAGAGTATGTGTTTTGTTCAGTGCCAACATTTATTTTGGTGTGGTCCTCGCTATAAATGTATTGCAAGATTAGTATACATCTAACATATTTACATTTTGGGACACCATAATATTAATTTGGTTTTTAGTAATGTAGACTGCAATACTTTGTAGAATTTAAGTAGTTAAATTAAGAGCAAAATATTACTTGTATTTTTTTTTTTTTTTTTTTTTTTACGCAAGTGTACGGTACTTTAACTTTATCTCACTGCTCGTGATCGTGCCAATATTACAACTGTTAATTTTACAGTGTATATACACGTTCAAGAGATCTCTCTGCGCCTGAAAAATGTATTAACGAAAAAAATAAAAAATAAACTTTTTTTTCTGGATATCGGAATCAGGAGATAGTTATCCTATCCGATAGTCAGGCGGCCATTAAAACACTGAGTTCTTATGTTATCAGTTCTAAAATGGTATGGGAATGCCTAGGTAAGCTCAACGACCTAGGCAGAAGAAATAAAGTAACCCTATATTGGGTGCCGAGACATGTTGGCGTGAAAGGCAATGAGATAGCCGACACCCTGGCAAAAGAAGGCGCTGTGTCTCCTCTCATTGGGCCAGAACCCCTTTTGTGGAGTCAGCGATCAAGTATTCTTAGAAGAAATCAAGAAGGAGGAGGTGGCGAAAAGAGCTCGTATCTGGAACACCATTCCCAGGACTGAGGCAGGCCAAGGTCTGTCTGAGTGGTTATAACCAGGAAAGGTCGAAAGCGTGCAACAGTATGAGTAAGAACAGGATCCGTATTCTTACGGGATTCCTTACGGGGCATTGCAGACTCAGGGAACACCTGAGGAAGAGCTTGGCCTGCGGGCTCATCTACAGCACCCTCTCCAGGTTGAGCTCCCTAAGGAATCCCAAAATCCTGGAAAGTTCTAGGATGGGTATTTCCTTCTCCCCTATCTGGTAACGGCCCACACTACTAAATCTTCTTTGATTGACGGCATCACAGTCTGTTAGGAGATATATCGGAGTTTCCTTCATCTCTCCACAGAATCTGCATGTGCCATCATCTTCTAGGCCAAGCTTTCTCAGTTGTTCCCTGAGTCTACAAACAATGCCCTGTAAGGAATCCCGTAAGATTACAAGAAAATTTTTCAAAGTATTGCGGTCTACATTACTAAAAAGCAAATTATGCTGTTCAAAAATGTAAATATATTAGATGTATACTAATCTGAAGTGTCTTTCCATTTTGTATAGATTCTATCGTGTATATAATACTACTAAGAATCGGACGTGTTATCCGAGTTTGAAGATGTAATGGTATGTGAATCACTAAAAATTCATCGGATCCAAAGAACGAAGAATCAAGTAGTTACTCGCTACCTAGGGCAGATTAGGGTGGGATACTCTATATATATACAACCGAGCTAGCCCTACAAAAGGAACAGTTTTACGACAGTTTACGAGTTTACAAACAATCAGCCACTTTCTACTGCCTTCTCGTCACTCAGCCAGTCTATATATATATAATTCAATAAGTATCGTTTCAAATCGCTGTAGCTCAGAAACGGTTTGTTTAATCAATACAATAGTTTCAATTAGCGTTCTTGTCAGTTTCTTTAATCAATACAACAGTTTCTCATCAGCTGTCCGAGAGTTTTTGGTAAGCATAACCTCAAATGTATCCAGTTAACAATAGCGAGTCCGCTCGAGCATTGCACCTCGGAAGAGCAACGCTCAGTGATTAGATTTTTAGTTGCAGAGGATATCATAGATAGTGAAATCCACGGAAGAATGTTGAAAGTGTACGGGAATAATTGTTTGAATCGTTCGAACGTTTACAAATGGGTAGAACAGTTTAAAAGTGGCCGAGTAAATGTCTGTGATGAGCAACGAAGTGGACGACCGGATGAAGATCCTCTCTCGAATCTTGCATTAACGCGTTAATTCAGGACAACAGGCGTATTACTGTTGAACTGATAGCTAAAGCAGTACACGCGAGTGTTGGAACTGTCCATAACATTATTGAGAATAGGCTGTAGTACAAGAAAACTAGTGCGAGATAGGTTCCAAGACAACTTACGGACGCCCACAAAGAAATTGGGGCAGGAAATCCATCCACATCTCCCCTACAGCTACGACCTCACCCCATCGGACTTCCATTTGTTTGGACCCCTTAAAGAGGCTCTACATAGGAAACATTTTCAATCCAATGAAGAAGTTGAAAATCAGGCGCAAAACTGGCTTCGAGATCAACCCAAAGAATTTTATGCCAGACGTATACACAAATTAGAAGAACGATGGGACAAGTGTATAAATGTTGTTGGGGACTATACTTTGACTAAAGTAGCCAAAGTTTTCGATTGATTAAATAAATTGTTTTTGAGCTACAGCGATTTGTCTCGTTACTTATTGAATGACCGTCGTATATATATTGCTACCTAACTTCTATATCTTGTAAAGTCTTGGCAGTTTGTGTGTTCTTTCATTATACAGTGTAGAGCATATATTCTAGTTTATTTCTCTAAAACCCAATCTCTCTAATTCTGACTCCTTCTCACATCCATTATATATATATATATATATATATATATATATATATGTACACAGACTGGCTGAGTGACGTGAAGGCAATAGACTGTTGCTGGCTTGTTGTTAACTCGTCGTAAACTGTTGTAAAACTGTTCCTTTTGTAGGGCTAGCTCGGATAATATATATATATACAGAATCTCTCACCTTAATCTGGCCTAGGTAGCGGAGTAACTAGATTGATTCTTCGTTCTTTGAGTCCTACGAATCTTTAGTGATTCAGATAATGTTACAAAGTGCATTACTCTTCCTAGAAGTGCGCCTTTTTTTTATTAACCTTTTATCTCGGATGGTACATACGTAAATTTTCAATTATGGTGAAATTTTTAACTTGGTAAATTCCGGTAAAAGAAATGTCGTGTGAGTGTTCCTCATGACAGATTTTTATATTATATTGTCATTTCCAAATATGTTAATAAAAAAAATGTTTAATATATTCTAAATAATAGGGATTAATTTTTTGAGGAAAGTTGCTTGAAATTCGTGACGCGATCAAAGATTGAACGTTATTTAATGCTGTACCTGTGTCTATGTTCTCTCTTATGAACGTACTGCCGTGGTGAATGAATACTCTTAAGGAGTTTTTTTTTCTCCTTAAGATAGCTAAAACTTCTGTTATGCGCTGTAGAAGCGTGACTGAGACGCATGTAAAACTGTCCATTGTTAACACTAGACCTTCATTGTATTGAATTGCTTTTCATTGCGCCCAACAGACACTATTACATACACTCCTCCACCTCTCCTTCACTTGATTCTATAGAAACTGACCAAAAGAATCAAGCGAACCTAATCAGGTAAACCAAACTGAGCGGAGTCTATGCCGAGACGTTTTAATCTAATTCTATATTAAGAGTCCCATTCATTTTAGTGTGCTGGGCCAATGCCATTCATCCCCAATCTTCATAGAATTATCTAGTATACTTTTCTTTTCAGTTTAGTTGATACTTTTCAAATATATTCATTATTGTGCCAGTTCTTAACCAGTGATTATAGAGTAATTAATTGAATTTTTATTCTCTTACTGCAGTTAATGGAATTATTGTGATTATGTTGAATTTAGAAATTCAGCTATCACCAGATATTCATGTTTTAAGATCTTTGAGTCCTAAAAAACGGTTTTTAAAAATTTATATACACTCCAGTCCTTTTTACTTTCTCTTACTCCTAGCAAGAGGAAGAAGTATTGTAATCGTGTCAAATTTTCGATATCGAGTTTTCACCGGAAATATCCGTTTTGAGGTTCCCTGAGTCAAAAAAATGTGGTTTTTAGCAAATAGTCTGGGTGTGCGTGAGTGAGTGTGTGTCTGTGTGTATGTATGTATGTGAACAGCATAGCAAAAAAAAAACGAAAATTCGCAGACAGTTTAAACTTGATATTCCGTTTGGGTATTGCAATGGAATCCAACTGTCAAAATTCCTCAACCAGAAGTACCACTTTACTAAATGGTTTTTTTCACTTTTTTACAATTTTCTCGATAACGGCTCCAACGGATTTTCTTTAAACTTGGTATATCAACTACACATACAAAGATCTAGAACTTCTATTTCAAACATTTCTCCGGGTAAATGCATTTAAGGGCACTTTTGTGGGGCAAGGTAAGGTTCGGTTGTCCTCTTAAGTGCTATTTCAGTTTATTACACAATTCTGTCATCTAAATAATGTTAATTAGAATTAAATATATTGTTGAAATTCCGTGTTTGAAGAAAATCAGATGACCGGAAGTGCTTTTTTACTGAAAAGTTTTTTTTCATTGTTCTGCTTTTTTTCCTCTAAAACGGTTCCAACGATTTTCTTTAAACTAAGTATGTGAATTACACATATAAAGAGTTACAACTTTTATTTGAAATATTTCTCCGGGTAAACTCATTTAAGCGGGCTTTTGGAGTATTGGTAGGGGTTCTGTTTGCCTCTAAAGTACCATCTTAGTTGATTATACAAATTCTACCATCTTGACAAAATTAATTAGAAATAAATAGATTGCCATAATTACGAGTTTCCAGAAAATTAGTAAACCGGAAGTGCATTTTTACTGAATTGTTTTTTTTTTTCAGTTTTTGTGATTTTCTCCATAAAAGCACCAACGAATTTCATATAAAATTTGTTAATTACAATTTTGAAAACTGGAGTAAGAGAAAGTTGTGTGAATGTTTCAGATCAGATTCTTTTTTTGTTTTTTAACAAGATGGAGCTTATTCATGGCATGTTTTGCATGTTAAAGTCGTACAGTGAATATATTGTATATTGATTAGTAACAAAATAATTCTTTATATTGTTATTACAATTTGCACAATAAAAACATCGTATTTTATTGATTTTTCATAGTTTCTATGGCCTAGACAAAATACGTAATTCTTAATCTGTAAAGACAATTGTAAGCACAGCATAAATATTTGTTTGTGCCAACGTTTTATCTGCTTTTGAAGCACACAAATTTTGCACAAAATAAATAATTAAATAAATAAAATTAAATGAAATTTTTTAAATGAAAAGTTTCATGAAAATATAACAAATTCTCATCATATTTACATTGGACAAGAAATACAGTATATTTCTTTTCTAACATAGAATCCAGAAAATAATAGGACTGATCAATCGATAATTGAATAGTGTCATGTGGGTGGCAGAGAAAATCGAACACAACTCAACTTCCTATCTTCTTTTTTTTTTATCTGTGACAATTGCTTTAACTAAAATAATAATAATTGTATATTCAGAATTTTTTATTCTCATGAGAATTATAATAAATTTAAATAACATTTTATTTTTAAATAAAAATTAAACACAATTAAAATTACTAACCTATTTACGACAATGTTTATGTTTTAAATAATAATTACTTTAATTAAAGAAAACTATAAGATTTATTGGAAATGTTTATTTGTATTTTCTAATAAATAATTATTTTGTTTACAGGTGAGTTTTTTGAATAATTGAACTTTGAAGTTTTACGTGTAAAAATGTGAGTACACACTTGTATTTTTATCAATATTTTGCTGTAGTTGATTTCTTGATCGACCATATTAACAACAATTGTGTGAGGATTTTCTTAAGACCTCAGTTTTCTGTCAATTCTCTTTTATTGAAGAAATTTTCTACAAGATTTTAGGCAAGGAGATATCTTGTGAATTAAATTGAGGAGCAACAGTTAGTAACGGATAATCTCTTTAGTAGGTAGTGGACTCGGCATCTTTTCAGGAATTATAGCTAACCGGAAGTGCATTAGACTCCCATATTCCTCCACCTATTTCCAAGACTCACATATTTTACAATTAACCACCAGTGATGAGAGATGTGCTCAACTTCTTGCGTTTACCAAACTCATAGGCAAGGTCTTCTTCTTCTTCTTCTTCTTCTTCTACACCGCGTTACAATCCGCGAGAGATCATGATGCCTTCTTCAAAAAGTCCGCTACTGATCTGGATCAAGCAAACCCTACTGTACTTCAGTCTCTAATTTCGAAGATGGACTTTAGCATGTAAAAAAATCCACCCACCGTAGTTTTGGTCTGCCGAAATTCTTTTTGCCACAAATGTGTTCGTCCAATATTTTTTGGCCATCTCCTTCAATTCATTATTAATCCGCTGCCTCCAATTTTTTTTCCTCACATATAGCTCCAAAAATTCTTCTCAGCACCATATCCTGAAATCTTAATAATAAAAATTTAATTGGTTTTTGGACAATGTACAAGCGTTCAGAGCCGTAGATTAAAACGAGTCTTATCTTGGTTTTGTACATCCGTTGCTTCGTAGTTCGGGTTACACACTCTCCTCTTCATTTGTGTGTGCAATCCAAAATAGCGGCTAGTTTCTTTCATTTTATTCCAGGCTGGATATCATTATATACATTTACTATAGTGCTGTGATGGCATACCACATGTCAGATTAGTTCTCTGCTATCCGCAAGGAATGTCAAGGTCGTATCTTCAAACAAAGCCAACCAAGGGTTGAGGATGAAGTGTCGTCCTGCTTCCCCTACCACAAGTGTCTATATTGAAAGAAAAATGGACAGTGGACGCCCTATTGTATCACCATCTTCAAGAGTGAAGACACCTTCCGTGCTACCAGCCAACAACAAACACCCAGACTACACCCCGGTAATTTTGCCTATCACTCAGTCTATCTCTCATTTAGTTTTCTCTCCCCGCCTCTTAATCTCTTAATTAAGTCAAGTCCTTAGTATTATAAGTGTACCTATACGTTTCAGTACAGTAATCATAAAATTTAGTTATTAATTATAACCTCCTGAAACCATGATAAGTAAATTCGTTCACGCGCTCTTTGTTTGTTATGTAATGAGCCAATACATGATCGAATGTACCATATTTTGGTTGTTTGTTCTCTGAGACTGTGTGGTGGTCAGATTAAAATATTTTGGCAGTATTTCTATTTCAAATGTTAAAATGTTGGAAATTTTAAATGGTTCAATTGGCCCCTGTTGGTTGATTACTGTAAAGCAATAAGCAGCCTATGGTTCAAGCCTTCTTTAATCCTTGTTTTACTTATGGAAAGTAAAATTGTTTATTCCTCATTTCTTCTAGGTAACATATAAATTTTGAAACCAAATAGTTTAATCACAGGCAAAAGAGTGAATGAGTTATTAGCTAACATCTCTTATTGTATTCGTTAAAATAAAATAATAATACCGCAAAGAAACTTGAAATAACTTTGACAATTACTTTAGAATTTAACGTGTAGTTTATGTAGATATTTATTACCCACTCCGCCGACCGTCTTGTAACAGGCAGCTAAAAAAAAATAAATTTTATTTTCAAAGAAGTTCGTATTTTTATTTTGTATTTGTATTTTTATATTAAATAAAGACTTTAAATTAAATTAAAATCGTTCACGCGTTCAAAAATATAGTTCCCGATCCTAGTCTCCGCGTCAAAGACTCTTCAACATCCTTCACATATACTACTTTATTGTATGGTTGACTCATAACAGTCCTTTTCTCTCGAATTGAAAAAAATGCATCCCGAAAAATATTGTAAGATAGGCTTATAAGAGAACGATGCACATCAGGACAAATTAAAAAATTGATTCTTAAGCAACTTTATAGCTTACGAAAATAATAATAATAATAATAATAAATTGATCACATAACTCAGCTGAGGTTATCTGATGCAAAGGAATTTGTAAAAGAAATTGTAATTTACGAAGTTCTGTTAAATTATTTATAGTAATTGTTGGTATACAGGCAGGCAAACAAATAATTCTGTTGAAGTGTCTTATTGAACTTCAAAGTGACTGAAATCTATAAAAAAATAAATTTAAAATACAGTCCAAGCTAATCACAAATATATATATATATATATGTATATAATATAAATAGATAATTTATGAGCGAAATTTTAAATTATAGCTTTTAATAGCTTTCTCTTTAAAAATTATCGTTAAATATTGTGAACATCTTTACTGCCTCTCATTCTGTAGGAACACAGCGAGAGAAGCAAGACAGCAAAGAATGAGAAAGGTAGAGAGAGTGAGAGAGAGAGAGAGAGTGAGAGAGAGATTAGAAAATAAAAGAGCATTAAACTAGTAAGACATAAATATGATGCCGACATAAACAGAAGTTGTTAACTTATAACACGCCACTGCAGTGTAATAAATTCATTACACCTGGCCATAATCATGTGGTCAATATTATGCTTGAGGGCCCCATTCTAACGTTTATGTTTTGTCTGTAAAAATTTGACATATATATAACTTACTAGAATACACAACATCCTAATTATAAATAAATATTATTTAAACTATGGCAATGGGTTTTATTGAATCAAAACAAAACAAAAAAAACAACCTCCGGGAGGTAATACCTATTGGTAAATGATGTAGTTCTTCTTATTTTTTTAAAAAAAAGTTTAGATTTTAAAAAACTCTACGGAAATTGGAATAATTGTAAAACCAAAATTTGGCCACTGAATTATAGTGCTAAAGATTTATCAGCATCTTCATATCACGTTATTTTCCATAGAACTAAATTGGTATTAAAATTTCAAAGGTAAATTATAACAAAGTTATCTACAAATTGAAATGACCAAAAATGTGATTACTAAGAACTCCTAGGAAGAGGAATGAATGTCTTGCGATCTTATCAAATTTTCGATAACAAGTGGGTATTCCCCGGAAGTATACCTTTTGAAGTCCTCTGAGTCCATAAAATGTGGTTTTTTAGAAAATGGTCTCTCTATTTGTATGTTTTTTGTATGTAGGTCCAATAATTTTTATTATTATTATTATTAAATTCTATGGCGTCGACTACTCTGGTCTTTACGAAGATCTATCTTCTTAAATCTACTATGTTTGGAGCTACATTTTGCATATGGAAAATTCCTCTATTTACAGTTTCAATGTTCATTTCGATGTTTAGCTATTTACAACACGCTACGAACAATGATGTCCTAATACAGTCCTACTAAATCACATCACAACTATTAACTCACCAATAAGTATGTTATTCCCAAAAAAATACACCATTTTAATATATATAAGTAATGTACTTATACAAGTGTGGCTTGGAATATTGGATGTTCCTCCCGCCCCATTAATGCTAAAATTCTGTACAATATTTACACAGCAATCACTCTATCGCATTCATAGAGGCGCCAGAATTGCCCAATCCCGGCTCAGACCCACCCCTCCAAGAGTTAGTGGCTTCCGAGTTAAAATAGTGCAGGAAAAGCTTCCTATATGATCAAACCCTGCCCCCCCCAAACTCATTCACACGTATCTTTCATACCTATGTCTGAATCTAATTCTAAATCTTACCACATCACTTAAGATCTAGTGGGACTGTAAGTACAGGGTCCATTAATGTTTATGTATGTATGTATGTATGTATGTATGTATGTGAACATACATAATACGAAAATCGCATTCTTATTCAAAGAAAATTACATCAAACTGAATAGATTCAGTTTTTTTGGGAGGGGATTTTTCTCGTAAATGATTAAAGAAGGTTTTCTTTAAACTAAATACAGTAAACTCCCGATTATCCGTGTGCGGATTATCCGGTTTGCGGATTATCCGGTTTGCGGATTATCCGTGCATTAATTTAATATAAAAAAATGAATTATATGTGTATGTATTTTTTTTAAATATTTGCTCGCTTTCATATTTAGATGCTCGTGTTCGTATTTAGATGTTTACAGTGGGTGGTGTGGGGTATCTGAAGTCAGCTAGGCTGGTCAAGGAGTCAGTTAGGATTTTTTGGATTCTATCGAACCTGAGACAAGTGAAATAGTATCTGAAATGAGTGAGTTAATGGAAAATTCAGATGGCTTTGAAAATGTTGATAATGAAAATATTGAGGAGTGGTTAGAACAGGTTTCATGTGATGGAGATTTTCAAATAATGAGTGAGTGATACGGATATTATTTCCGATCATATTCAACCAGAAGAGCAAGTGAATGAAGCTGAAAGTGGAGAAGAAGAAATTATCAATCGTATTAGTCACAACGTGGCCCTGAATTCTGTTGACACTTTCTTGAAGTACATCGACCAATGGGAATTCGATTAATACATACGACATAGCAGCTCTTAGAAAAATTCGAACTGATATTTCGAAGCTTATTTTTAAAAAGATTGTCTGACCTGTGTAGAGAATGAGAGAGAGAGGGCCGATTAACTTCACGTGAGAGCGAGATATCCCACCGTTTCTCTTCAAGTTCGATGGGTTGGGAGCGTATGCATGTCCTCTCAGTTTATACTGAGTTTCAGTAAAATTAGTAAACCGGAAATGCGCTTTTACTGAACTGTTTTTTCAATTTTCGTCAAATTTCATTAAATTTAGTACAGAAACTATAAAATTTGTCAATTTTTAATTTTGAGAACTGGAGTAAGAGAAAGTTGTGTGAGTGTTTCACACCAGATTTTTTTTTTTTATAATTCTGCGAGTTTCTCCAATTAAAAATACCGACGAATTTTATTAAATTTAGTATTCTAATTATGAATACAAGAGACCTATCACTTTTTTTTTTTTGTAACTTTTTTTCCCAAGAAGGTTCATTTAAAGAATTTTGGAGAGGGGTTGGAATAGGGGAGGGGATATGGTTTGCTGAAAAATGTCGTTTTTATTAAATTTAGCTTCTTCCATTGATAAAAAAATTGAAGACAAGTTTGCGTTAAATTTTTCATTCATAACTATGTTAATAAAATACATTAAGAAAAACTCCTGTGAGTGTTACACACTAGATATTTTTTTCAATAATTTTTTATTAGATTTTTCAGTATTTCCATTTAAAGATATTGTATTATAATTATTGAAAACAATTCTTTTTCACTGTAGTTAGTTTTCTATCGTTTCTTTTCTATCTTTTTACATTGTTTTTCTTTCATTTTCCCTTTTGTCGAATAAGAAAAACAAAGATGATGATGATGATGATGGTAACTGTTTAGATTGGGAAATGTATTTTTTTTCTTTTTTTTTGGTTCAACATTATCCAAACATCCTTCGTCCTTACTTTCCTCTCCATATTATCTCTCACTCTCTCCCCCTCGGACTATCTCCGTTGCTGAACAGAAACACGTCCTCTGTTTTCACCCTCACACCCCTACATACGTGCTCTGTGTTATTTCTCTTCAGATCTGGAAAGAGGGAAGGAAGCTTATTTTTAAAAAGGTTGTCTGTCCTGTGTAGAGAATGAGAGAGAGAGAGGGCCGATTAACTTCACGTGAGAGCGAGATATCCCACCGTTTCTCTTCAAGTTCGATGGGTGGGTGCGTATGCATGGTCCTCTCAGTTTATACAATTCTCTGTCTCTTTTTTTATTTGATCACTTTTTCTTCTTTTTGTAACCTAAAAATATTTTTTTTTTTTTTTTTTTGCTTGGCCATCGTGCTTGATTATTATGTATCAGCTCCAAAACACGACGCAGTTACTACTGGCGACGTTTTGATGGCTCGAAAATTTCTTTTGTTTTTTTTTATTTAAAAATTAATAATTAAATATTCAACAGTGATGCCAATTCTTTTGTCTTTTTTTGACAACTACTTGATGCCTGCTTAATTTGCTGCATAACAAATCTTTCTAGGGTTTAACTGGCTTTTTATAGGCTGTTAATTCTTATATACTTCTTAGGGATGATTAAATGAACCATTATACAGCCAAAAATATTATATTTATTTTTTTTAGTCAGCATAAAAAATACGTCAGCATAAAAATTTTCAAATTAGTATACTATGAACATCCATACGATTTAGGTGACTCAAATTTAAAACAGTAAGTAACAAAAAAATACATACTGTATATAAATATTTTTTTATTTTATTTTTTTTAATTTATTTGAAAATTTACAACTGCTGGTACGCTTGCGTAACCAAGTAAATGAGATCACTTACAATCACGGGAATGGAGAAATCACCCAGTGGTGACCCTCTCCACATTATTTCACTGCGCACTTACAAGAGATCACGAGGCCACTGCCGCCTCAGTCGTCCAGGAGGGTTATCTGGAATAGCTGCTGAGGAAAGTTGGTGAATGAATGGATTGTGAAATTTGCGGTATCATATTTGGACCAGGTCACTTATAAATGGAATCTGGAGATCGGAATATATTGTCAGGTTAGAAATGTAAAATGGAGCATTGGTTATACAACGGAGTATTTTGGATTGTAGGGTTTGGAGGCGGTGGATGTTGGAACGCTCGGTTGAGAGCCCCATACCTCGAGTCCGTAAGTCCAAATTAGTTTTAATAGGTTTAATTGGTTTAAAGTACATAATTTAAAAAAAACAAATAAATATAACTACATATTTTTCAGGTCATATGTAATAAAAAAAATAACAAAAACTTACATTATAAGAAACCACATGATCATAACGAACCAAAAAAGCCAAAATTAAGGCTGAATAAATAATTTGTAATAAATTGACTCATTACAAAGAAATAAAGTGGACATATAATACATATAATGTTACAAAAGTTAAAAAAATTCAAAAAATTAATAAATAACGAAGCATTAACTATTAAAGTATAACCAAACATATATCTGGACATGTAATTTAAAATAATGGTTGGTATAATTTTCGGACAATAATAATATAAAAAATATATTTTTAAATTATATACAATAATATCTAAGTGTAATATAAAAAAAAAAAATTTTTCATTTAATATTCTAGCATCCCTTTGAAAATGACACGTAAAGTCTTGAAACGTTGGGAAACATATTTAAACAATAAAAAAATAAATACAATATTTTTGGCTGTATAATGGGTTCATTTAAATCATCCTTAAGAAATCTTTCTAGTTTCTAGTTTCGGTTTGGATTGTGAAAAATATTTCTTATCACTCCTTCCAGCGCAATCTCAGGCTGTTATCTGTTCTAATCCAGGCAAAACTTCTATCCTACCCCACAAAGGTTGTCCTTGTTTATGTCTGTATATACTTATTATATTAGAAATGATTTTTAAAACAATTAGTTATAGGTTTTTTTAGCATAGTTTTAGCAGTTGTCTCTTTTTAGCAATATGAATCCTGGGGGGGGGGAGATTAGTTTCTAGGGTGTCCTTAGGTAGGCGGGAATGGAGCTAATGATTGTATATTAAACATTGTTCTCCATGGAACTTCAAGTTGTTGGGAATGCAGAATATACCTATTATATATTTGCTAATAATTTTGCATTTATCTTCCTGCCCGTGACTTAGTCTATTTCGCATTTTTATTAATTAAACGTCACTGCACTTATGGCAGCAGCAGATATGATCGCGACCATCGTGAACTGCGTTTGGTTTGATTAAATTAAAAATATCTGATGTCAACCACTCAGACGACTTTCTCTTATTACTTTAATGGAAAAAAAAAAATTCATTAAATTTCAAATTTTCTCATTTCTTCTAACTTAATGATAGAAGTGGTTGGAGGGGAAGGGGGAACATATGACATCCCCTGGCGGGTAAGACAAATGGTTACATTGTAATCCAAAAGAATGTGCGAATAACATTGAAGCAATTTTAAATTAATGCCATAAATATTCGCATAACTTAATTAAAATCAAAGTTTTCGAAAAACAAATGTTACAAATAAAAGAAAAATAGGCTTAGATCTGTGCAGTTAATAAACCAAGTTAAAAGGACACTGTTGTAGGCATTTTCAAGAGAAGTCCAAAAAAAAAAGTAAATAAAAATTCAAAAATGTGTTCTGTGAAGTTGCACATCCAAATAACCATTATCTTCGTGTATGAAATTCTAGCAATATTTCTAAGTATACTAATTTTATATATGTGATGGAACCATACATAATACTGAAGTGATACTTTGGAGGAAACCTGCCTCCCCCCCACCAGTAAACCCCCAAAGTATCAATTTTTCTGAGAAAATGTTTCAAATCAAAGTGATAGTTATTTTGATTTTAGATATTTTATGGAACTTAAACAAAATCGTTGGGACAATTCGAGAAGGTCAAGAAGAACTGAAAAAGTTCCATTTAATAAAGAGTCACTCTTCCAGGTTATGAATGTTGACCAAACCCTGTTGTCACATGCGATAGTGATACCTAAACGGAATATCAAGTTTGAACTTTATGCGAATTACAATTTATACACCCACACATACAAAAACCATTTGTTACAAACATTTTTTTCGTACTCAGAGGACTTTGAACCATGTATTTTCGAAAATTTGACACGACCATAAATATTTCTCTAATCAGCAGAAGAGACAATGACTCCTTGGAAAATTTATGAACACGCTTGATGGATTATGTATTCTAGCTTGGACCTTCTGAAGCTGGTCCAAGGATTTGTTGAGGAAGTTTCGTTTCAAAGGTCAAATTTCGAAATTGAAAAAGGGACGAATAAAGGGTCTCACTGGTTCTTTCTGATTACTGGCACCCTCTTCATAAGTCCAATTCACCCTAAATAGCATCCATTAACATGAGCAACTCCCCCTTCCCCCCCATGATTGCCTTATCTGCTAACCTCATCCAAGTTTTTGCTAGGAATTCACCATTTTAATCTTGATTATCCGGGTAGTAAGTATCGAAAATTAGACCCAGCTGCACCTTCAAAGTAAACTATCGTGCTTCCTTCTTCTGTGGCAAGTTCAGTCCTATAGATTAAATAAAACTTATTGAAAAGTGACTCAATTTTTTTTTTTTCACCGCAAGAAAAGATAACGACTCTTGGACTATCCAGTAATAAGTATTACAAGCGGTACCTACATCCAACTCAACCGAGTTCAATAGATTGATATATCTAGTGAAACCGTGAAACAGACCACTTAAATCCTTCTACGGTATCACAGGATATTTATGATCCATATTTTAAAGGTCTTAATTCTTGCATCTGAAAATAATGGTATAGATTAGTTCAAAACCGGTAAGGATGAACCAGTCTCTTTGTGGCACCGATACCACCCTGCGTGTTCAAACCACTGACACATATGTCAGTATGTTTTTTACTATCTTAACACCTTAAGGTACACAGACTGTCTGACACCTAGTGTATATTAAATGCTTCCTAATGTCTTTTTTATGCAACTAGAGACAGCGCATGCGCTAGCGGTTACGTCGCCCCGGACAAAAAGAGAAATAGCCGCCCCTTAAGAATATATATATATATATATTTTTATAAGCAAGTCTATGTATGTTCAAACACAAGCTGAAGCAGCGCTCTGCTCGCATGCTAATGCTCTTTTGTTCAAAGAAGTATATGCATGTTCAAACAAGTTCAAGCATCGTCCTTTACAAATCTTGTGATAATTTTTCAATGATAGTTAAATATTTTTAGCTTTTAGACATAAACAATGTAAATCTGCTACGCACTGTAAACTTTTAGCAAACGAAAAAAATCGATATGTAAAATTTTCTATTAATTGAATATTTAAGATATCAATATTTTTCTCACACTTATAGCCAGAATGGCGTCCCTAAATTTTGGCAAACCGGACAAATAATGTCCGGGTTGCCCACTCCTAGAGCTAGAGACTAATTTTAATACTTTTGAAAAGCTTTAGTTTCCTGTCTTTTAGAAGGTATAATTATATTTTATATTTTTACAAATGTCTCATTGTTAATGATGGATTAATGAAACAGTGTTATGATCTATCTTAAAAAGTAATTAAAAGATGTTTTCCTATGATCCTTGTAAAACTGAGACCAAGTGAATGGAAAGATACGTAAGGCTTAAACTTACTCTGTAACGTCGTAATGTCTCTACTGAATTATTGACATATTTCAGCCTGTTATATCCTTTTCTGATCAAATTTATTTCTATTCTATTCGATTTGTAACCGCTGTCAATGATAGACGCCAATAAGTTATTTATTTATTGGAAAATAATAGTTTGCTTTACTTTTTAATAATATCTCATTAAAGTAGATACAAATAAAACTCTATAAATTAAAAATAAAAGGAATAAGGGAGATATAAATAAAGATGCATTAAAGAATATAAGCGCCTCAACTATCAAGCATACAAAAAAAAAGAAAACAAAATTGAAGCAAAAACTAATGTAATTTATGCAATAAAATGCACTGTTTATGCCGGAAACATGCAAGCTGCATCCCATTATAATGTTGGTAATTAATAAACGTCATAGATAGAAATATAATTCCAAACATGCATCTTCTTATTTACTAAATTATTCCTTTATGCAATTTAACTATGTAAATATCATTAATATATCTCCTGGATAATATATATTTAATATTACAAATATTTAAAAAGAGATATATGTGATTAGCTTATATATATATTTATTTTTTTTTTGAAAAATTAAGCCTATTAGTCTTCAGACATTTAGATATTAGCATGCTTGTGTTCAAACATGTCAAACTTTTGAATTGGTGTTTTAATTGGAAATTCATATTTTGAGATTTCCTAATTTCATTTTTTCGCAAAAGTCTGCACAATAAGTTTTTTAGTTTGCATGCTATTTTACTTACTGAAGATCTATCACATTTATTTGCAACATTTTTTAGGAATACTTGGGGTACCGCATCGGCAAACTTTGTTCTATGAAGTGCTGCTTCACTACAATATGTTATATAAAGATCTACGGTTTACCATGAATACTAAAATATCTGGGGAAATCCATGAGATTAGCAATGTTCTAAATTCAATACGAGTTTTGTTGGTTGCTTGGTAGTTTACTATGTAATTACTTCAAATGGTACCACTTACAATAGTGGCTAAAAATTGTAAAAGGTGATGTTGTTGTTCCTTAAATAATACTTACTACTGACATTGTACTAAAAAAAATATATTTTGTGCACTCGGGGAAGAGACAGATTAAAACCAATAAGTGACCAAGCGAAAAGCGGTATTGGTTTCTGATGAATGCAGATAGTTAATAACTCTTCCCACGTTAGATTGGTTAGCTTGTAGAGAACTCTCTGGCTTGCAAAAGGGCTACTAGAATAGAATAGAAGCGGGGAGGGGGAGCCTCATTCCACTGCGACCTACAAGTCGAGGTCTATTGTGGATCCCCTTAAGTTACAGAACAGCCCCCAGCTTTGCCATGAAGGCTCCGTCATGAAGCTTTCAGCTTCGGGATTGTCCGTCCCCAATTGAAGAAACCTAATCCTCGCCAGGCCGGCACACTCACAAAGGATGTGCGCGTGAGTCTCCTCCTCTACCTTGCAGAATCGGCATACCGCACTATCCGCAAGTTGTAGGTGGTGCATGTGTCTATTCAGCCTACAATGTCCTGTTAGTAAACCCACAATTAACCTTATATCCCTTCGGGTCTGGCTCAGTAGGTCTTTGGTAAATTTAGACAGATGTCTTTTAATGAAGAGCTTTGCCTGCCTCTGTCCTGGTGTTCCCTCCCACCAACGCAGACGCTGATCTTCTATCCACCCCCTGATAGAAGTTTGAATGAGGCTCCTGGACAAGACGCAGAACTGACCCTCCCTCGCTAGTGCATCCGCCCTCTCATTGCCCAGGAACCCCGCATATGCCGGCACCCAGGCGAATGTCAGTTTATTCCGAGTACCCACCTCAAAGGGCTACTAAGAAGAGAGCCTTGTGAAGACAGTGGATTACTTCTTGGAAGCTGTTGCTTGATGTAAGTAACTATTTGACAGTTTGTTGTAGACACCTTGATAATTGTTAGTATGCTCTTGAATACCACTTATAGGCTGTTTACTGAATTTTTGATTGCATGTTTTTGACTCTCCAACAGTTGATTTTGGGAGACTTGAAGTTACAATATTTTATAGATTGACTTAAGCTCTCAAATTGCCGAGCTTTTATATGATTTTTTATTTTATTTTATAGCTTATGGAGGGAATTTGATTGCTTCATTAGGAGGTATCATATATTTATCAAATAGTAACATATATTTATCAAAACGAGCATAAAAGTCTTCAAATGCGTTGCTCATTGATTGGTCGTAACAGGAATACGAAATCGCAAGTCTCATGTCATTAAGCCAGTACAGAGTAAGCTTAGGATCTCATTTTGAAGAAACTTTGTCTGCCTTTAACGGCCCTAGAGTGTAATCAAGACCAGGCCGAAGTCTAAGTTTTAATACTTCTTAATCAGCTACAGAGATAATGGGAGTATTTGTAAACTGAATTATTCACTTTCTCTGGAACCTTGACGTTCCTGCAAATATTGCAGCCTAAAAAGACACGATGACATTTAGACTGGCGCCGCTAATATTTACATATATGCTGGTCTAAAACATTAAAGACACAAGAGAAGAAATTTTTATAACAATTCTGCGGGCAGATAGTTGTTCAAATTCCTGGCTAAGTCCACAGTTTTATCCAATTAATCCCTATCGGATTGTTTATTTGTTGACTACTTCTTACTTCCTCTTATACTATAAGATCGTATCAGAATTTGGATTTTGAAATTCCATCTAATATATATATATATATTTTGGGAAATATCGAATAAGATTATGGGAGAATAGTCTGTCTGAATAGACATTTATAGGTATGCGCCTTTATCGTTCACATTTACTGATTGTTTCTAGAAGCTTAGATTTCATACTAGTACATTGATACATTTGCTAATTAGGGATCCAATTTAAATATTGTGGGGAAAAGTGAGTCAATCAAAAGCACGATTCTGCTGAATACTTACCCGTTTCTATGCTTTTCTAGAAAATGTCTTGATGATTTTCTTTAGCCTTTAACTGAAGACGTAAAACTTTTTTCTTTTTTTTTTTGGAAACATTATCCTTACATTACATTATTTTAGGGGCTTATGAAGAGTAATTACTTGGGATTACATCTGTAATAACATTTCAACATGACATTAATTTTCATTTCCTATTTAAAATTAAAGACAACAAAAAGTTCAATAAAACTTGTAAGTATGAAGTATTTCTTTTAGTTTTCGAATAAATTGTCATCGACTAGATTTAATCAAATAATCAATTTCACCAGATATTTTAGCAAATACTATTAATCGTTAGATATGTGATGGATGCAAAACATTAAAATTTATTAATTTATAAATAAATCAAAATTATCGAAATATGTGACATACCCTTGCAAAAGGGCAAGCCAAGTAGAAGAAGTCCAGTTACTTGTACGGTTCAAGAACAATTATGGCATTGTACTACCCCTTCTCCTCAAAGGGGAAGAATTGAAGAAACAAAGAGAAGAGATATTTTAAAGACAGACTTGTGCTAGAAATCAAAGTGGAAACATCAGAGCTATATCAGTATTACGTTATATAAATTATTATAAGCTATTGTGATATTCAAAGTAACTTAATTTCTCTTAGAGAATATATTTAATTTAATCTACCAGTGTGTTCTTAATTATTCTTATACTTATATATTTTCCTCAAACATACTTACAAGACCTAATATGAAACCGCTCGTGCTACTTACCACAAATACACATCATCACACTAAAACATTACAGATACAACCATTCAGAGAGCACCGTCTTAGCATATAACTAAGAGTTTCGGCATTGTTACTCCCAACGGCCTATTTTAGATAAATTTGAGATTCAATAGAGAAGAACTTTTTTAAGAGCATTTAATGTTTGGAACTTAGCAACGATTTCTTAGTAAATTAAATTAAATTTAAGACATAGACAGATCTCGATACATACAAAAATGTCGAAAGTTTATCAATGCTAATAAATGTGTTATCTATTACTTATACAATCAATTGTTTCTATAATGTAAAGATCCTAATATAACAATTAACATAAAAGATAAAAAAAAAAAATTTATATACATTTGAATCGAATGAATAAATACTTAAGGACTAATGGAAGTATAAAAGGTAGACTCTTGTGTCTAAATTGAAATCTTAATCAACTATTTAAAAAGACCTGTCAGGTCAGTGATAGAGTGAGAAGGGGGAAGAGAGAGAAAACCAATGGAAGTGAAAAACTGATAAGAAAAGGTAGAAGCGTTTTTTGTTTTTTTTGGTTTTGTTTGTTTTTTTTTTGTTAAGTACGCGCTTAAGTTTGAGAGATCGTGCAGCCTAACTGGTAGGAATGTTAATTATGCAAAAGTAAATGAAGTAAAAAGAAAAAGTTATTGTTCATTGTGTATGCGAAATACATCTTCGATATTTCATTCAAATGAGGAGATAAATATAAATAAATAAATAAATAAATAAATACATATATACATATATATCTTATGTAGTGGACATATCAACAGTTTCCCGAACACTTTAAGGTTTGAATAACGAAATTTATTCAAAACATTGTAGCGCACTTAAATACCAAGTATCTTAAGCTTTTTGATTAATTAATTAACTTATTTTACATTATTATCAAACTGTTTTGATTAATATTCAAACTAGTTAATAATTTATTATAATGGCACTTAATCAAAATTCAAACTATAAATAAATATATATATAGATATATATATTTAATTCTCTCATGTCATTGATAAATATGCAAATTAACAGAGAATTAATTTTAAAATAATTTTACTTGTTTATGGCGGCAGTACTTTACTTAAAAGTTTATTCCTATTATGTTTTTTATTTTAAGCTACCTTAACATCATGAATTTGGGGCTTACCCAAATTAGTTGTCGTGGACGGGTTTGGGGGGGCAGAAGCGCCTACTTTACTATTAATATTTTTTAAAAGGATGTAAAATTTAGCTGTTATACGCGAGACTCGAACCGGGGACCTCCCACTTACAAGTCCATCTTGATAACCACTACACTAAACACCCGCCCCACATGAATTACTATTTTCTTTTATATCGTAAATGTTTGAAAATTTATCAGTGTTAGCCATCAGTATTATTTCATAGTTAACTTCACTGCTCACACTTGTTTTTTTAAATTTTTTTTTTACTTTAATAATTTTATTTGCAACTGCGAATCATACACAACAAGCAAATGGGATGACAATGATAATATAACAAATAATAAAATAAAACATAAAATAAATAAAAAACAATAACTAATAACTTGACGTGACAGAATTGAATGAGGGCCATCCAACAATGACCATCATAAGTCGGTTAGTATAGACACCGATGAAGCGAATTCAAAGGATGCCCTTTTTTTTTTTTATCAAGCGATCAGGTGATCGCGAGGCCATCGGCGCTTCAAGCTTCGGCAAGGATTAGCAGGAAGTGTTATCTGTGACAGGTTGCGAATCAATGGGTTTGTAGTGATGGGAAAGTTTGGAATGGAATTTAATATATCGGGACTAGGACAAATGGGAGTTTTAGCTCACTGTGGATAGTGTGGTTGCTGACGTAAAAAGGAGCATCTACTATTGTGCGGAAAATTTTTGATTGGAAGGAATTTGGACACGATGAAGTTTGGAGCGCTTTGTTGATTCGTATAGTTTGAGTCCGTATGTGCAGATAGGTGCGTAAAGAGTTATGTAGAGTGTTTTTTTGTTCGAGAGAGTTAGTTTTGATCGTCTGTCAAGAAGTATTTTGATCATTCGGTATCGGAAGTGAAGTTCTTGTCGCTTAAGTCGTGTATGTGGGTTCCAGGTAAGGCGTTTGTCAAGGTACAGGCCGAGATATCGCACTTTATCTGCCGAAGGAATAGGAGGAATACGGTTCAGGTATATTGGAGGGAGTATTTTGCGATTTAGGGTGAATGGTAAGTATCTGGATTTGCTCTCGTTGACCTTTATTCCCCATTTGCGGAACCAGGGTTCAAAGATTTCAAGATGGGATTTAAGAGATCGGGTGGCAATTACAGGGTCCATTACAGGGTTTTGGGAAAGGATTGCCGTATCATCGGCGAAGGAATAAATAGTTGTGTTAGGATTGAGAGGAATGTCTGCCGTATATACTGTGTAGAGGAGGGGAGCAAGTATGCTCCCTTGACTGCTCACACTTATCTGGAAATATCCAACATATTGAACTATTAATCGTTTTAAAAGCGGTACAAAAATCAAGTCTTTCAAGTAAAAAAAAACGCCTTTGCATCACAATGACATAAAGATAATCTTATTTATCAATGATCACGCACGCTGAATTAGTTTTTAGCAATTAAATTTGCATTTTCTATGACTTGAAAACGCAATGTAATAACGAGGTTTCGTTTCATCCATCATTTTATTCTATTTCCAAATTAGTAGTTATTAATCTTATTCTAAATAGAAACCGTAAAACATAAGTTATTCTATTCGCAGTTTATTCTTCTTGTAAGTCTTTGTTAAGATTTCACGTCACAAAAATTATTTTAAAACAGCTTTCTAATCCATATTTTACTGTTTTTCGCCCCCCTTCCCATGAAAGGTCATCTTCCTTTTTACATTCTCTTACTCCTAGTAAAAGAAAGTATTTTGATAGTTTTAAATTTATGAACTTGAGTTTGTTGAGGGAAATGTAATGTATTGCTGTGTTTGTAGTTTGTAGTGGCTTAAGCGGATTTGTATGAAGGGCTTGTAAATATGTAGTTTAAAAGAGAATGAAGTGTTAGCAATAATAAAGAAGTCACACTGTTTTTCAAAAGATATATTCTCTAAGAGAAAATTAGTTAACAACAATATGCTTATAAATTAATTGGAATAACTCTTAAAACGATATTGGCACTGATGTTTTCACTTTGGTAGCTAGAACGAGTCTGTCTTAAAATATCTCTTCTCTTTGTTTCAATTCCTCCCCTGTGAGAAGAAGGGGTAGTACAGTACAATGCCATAATTGTTCTTGAACCGTACGAGTAACTGGACTTTATACCTGGCTGGCCCTTTTGCAACATATTTTGATAATTTAGATTTATTTAAAATTTGATATTATTTCAAGTTTCTTGCATCCATCACAGAAACAAGCCAAGGCGCGTATATCTGTCTCGGCGATCTATTACAAAATTGATTTGATTAATGCCTATTTATTTGTACAATTTGTATTTTAAATAATAGAAAAAAATAGATTATAGTGGAGAAGCTAAAATGTTTCTATTACAAACTCTGTAATCTATTACAAAATCTGTAAATGGCCCCAATCTAACTGGGATATATGCTCAGAGCAATATAAGAATTTACAATGAGTACAGATAAAGCCGGTAATACTGTCCAGAGGAAATAGGAAGTTCTGGCTTGGAGAGGAAAAAAAATCTTCTTACATCCGGGTCATCTCTTCCTTTTGTAATTTTCTTACCCTGTTTACCTAAGTCTATCTTTGTTTGTTGCCGCCATCTTCCATTGTTTTCCTTTTTTTTTTTTTTTTTTTTTTTATTTTTTTACTGGTTTTCCTTAGGGATACATTGAATTTTTTTTTGCCAAAATATTTCGAGATAAAATTGGGCTTTAATCTGATTCTTTTTTTTCTTTCTTTTTTTTAACAAAAAGAACAGAAAAACAATCTAAAACACTGAAACCTCATTTATTATTTAAAAAATTAGAAAGCGACAATTACCTATTTATCTCTACAAAATTATAGATTACAAAAATATATTTCATTCAGATAAGTTTGGATGCAAAACACTTAAACCATTATACGATCTTCTTCTATATGGAAGGCAAACCAGATTGATTTCAGTAACTTCGCAAGCGATATTTAAGTGATTGATTCAACAATTCTGTGGTCTTTTCACTTTCGTTTATAAGGAAATTTTATGTGAAACTTCAAAATTTATAAAATTATTAATTATTTTAGACCAGATATAAAAAAAAAAATATAAAAATATGAAGTGGTGAGGAGGGATGCCAATACTGAGGCAGAGGTGGCAAACTTCCAGTCTTCTGGGTACGTCTTTTCCGCTGAATTTTTGGCCACTGAACTTTGAAAGTTGGATGTGTGTCAGAATGTATTTATTAGGATGAATGTTTCTAGTTGTGGGTCTGATTGTTGAAATGTGTATGGTATGAATGTATTAGTATTGAATATAAGTAAATACATCGTAGTTGGTTTTCTTTATTTCAGGATTTAGGCATTAAATGAACTTTGGTATCTCCGTTTCATTAAGAGTGTAGTAATTTATGAAAGGTTATTCACTTTTAAATATAATTGAATGTTATTCTCAATTAGTATAGTGTCATTGAGGATGATTGTCAGGTGCGAAAGATCTAAGATGTTATGAACCTTAAAAAATAATAATAATTATTATTATAATAAAAAATATCCAGTTTTGAAGAGAAGCAGTTAATTAGAAATGTGGATTGAACAGTGTTTTTTTTTTCAATTTTTCACGATTTTCTCCATAAAGACATCTTCAGGTCTCATTTAATTTTGGTATACTAACTACACAAGGAACTGGAGACAAGCAATCCCGAAGCCACGAGCTTTTCATGACGTAGTCCCACATTCAACTTTGCTAAGCCTGATTAAGTGGGCGAAGCTAAAGGATTTGCTATAATCTTAGGGGATCCACAATAGACCTCTTAATGCAATTTAATCTAATTACACATACAGAAATATATCACTCTTATTTGACACTTTCCTAAAAAAAAAAAGTGGTTTTCATTAAATCTAGAATCTCTCATTGATATAAAATTGAAGACAATTTAAACATTTGGTAATAGAAAAATCTGGTGTGAAACACTCACACAACTTTCTCTTACTCCAGTTCTCAAAATGATAATTGACAAATTTTATACTTTGTGTACCAAATGTAATGAAATTCGTCGAAAAGTGAAAAAACTGTTCAGTAAAAGCGCACTTCCGGTTCACTAATTTTCTTGAAACTCGGAATTTCAGCCATCTATTTATTTCTAACTAATTATGTTTGGATGATAGAATTGTATAATCAACTAGGATAGCACATTGATGAAAATCTAACCCCACCCCTCCCCTAAAAATGCCCTTAAATGAATTTTTCCAGATAAATGTTTTAGATAAAAGTTGTAGATCTTTGCATGTTCAGTTTATATAGGTAGTTCCACAAAAATCGTCGGAGCCATTTTTGAGAAAATTGCGAAAAAGTAAAAAAACCAACTAGTAAAGTGGTACTTCGGGTTGAGGAATTTTGACAGATAACGTAGTGTCAGATATCCCACAGTGATACCTAAACGGAATATCAAGTTTCAACTTTCTACTGTTTTTCGTTTTTGAGCTATGCTGTTCACATACATACATACACACACACACACACACACACACACACACACACACGGACACACACACACACAGACCATTTGCTAAAAACCACTTTTTTGGACTCAGGGGACCTCAAAACGGATATTTCCGGTGAAAACTCGATATCGAAAATTTGACACGATTACAATACTTCCTCTTACTAGGAGTAAGAGAAAGTAAAAAAATTATTGTGGTGGTTGGTTCCGCAGAGCGGGAAAATGTCTCTGATAAAAAAATTATATTTTTTAATACAAGTTTTTTAGGTATTAATCGATTTGAGAGTTTTTTTTGTAATCAAAATTGATAGAAAGTGAATTCTAAAAACTAATTAAAATTTTTAGTCAACTTTTATTAAACAAAAACCTTGTCCTAGTATCAATAATACTTAATAGATTTTCTTAAATTTAGTTTTATTTTTTATTTTTTTTTACCCGAAACCATCAAAATTATCAATAAAACTGATGTGCATATAAAAATCTCAATAAAACAAGTTAAACCAAATACTTTTTCTTTTTTTTTTTTAAAAAAAAAAACGTTATAAACTTTTATTACATAATAAATGTAAAAGAAAGTAAAAAAAAAAAGATAAGCGTAATTTCAAATTTATGACTTTTTAGGTAATTACTAATGTCAAAAAATGGATATCAGTTTTCTTCTTTTTTATAAATGTAATGCAGTTTTGTATTTTATTTTATAATGGAGGTGAATAATGAACAAATTCATAATGATATAATATTACTAACTGAAATCAACATCCGGTATTGAAAAATATTTCTTACTAAATATAGGCATGATTTACAATTTGTATTAGCCATGTGGTTGACAATATTTCTCACAAGGTGTAGTACATTCTTCTCAATGCATTTTTTTTTTTTTTGTATACTCCTTATTTATTTATCACCTTTTTATCCAGCAAGGTGTCATGTAACTGTTGCTCTTTTTATGTGTACCTACTTATTATTTATGAATATACGTTTATGTTGGTATTGTACAGATGTGTTAGTTTTTGTTACTTGTTGTTTGGAAGCTTATTAATAGAAAATCAAAAATATTGTTCAGTCTGCTGAGAATATAATATATAATACGATGATTCATAATAATAATAGACATGGCATGCTGATTAGGCGTATAAAACTTTTATTTGCATATTAAATACAAAAAAAAAAAAAAAAAATCTGGTGTGAAACACTCACACAACTTTCTCTTACTCCAGTTCACAAAATGATAATTGACAAAATTTTATAGTTTGTGTACTAAATTTAATGAAATTTGTCGAAAACTGGAAAAAAAAAAATTCAGTAAAAGCGCACTTCCGGTTTACTTTTTCTTGGATAATAGAAACTTATGTATAATCAACTAGGATAGCACTTTGATGAAAATCTAACCCCATCCCTCCCCTAAAAGTGCCCTTAAAAGAAATTTCCAGGATAAAAGTTTAGATCTTTGCATGTTTAGTTTATATACGAAGTTTCAAAAAAAAAATCGTCGGAGCCATTTTTGAGAAAATTGCGAAAAAGTGAATAAATCATTTAGTAAAGTGGTAAAGTAAACGCACTTCCGGTTATCCGATTTTTTTTCAAACTCGGAATTTCAACAACATATTTAATTCTAATTAACATTATTTAGATGACAGAATTGTCTAATAAACTGAAATAGCACTTTAGATGGAAACCTAACCCCACCCCTCCCCAAAAGTGCCCTTAATGCATTTTCCGGAGAAATGTTTCAAATAAAAGTTGTAGCTCTTTGTATGTGTGGTTGATGTTTGAAGTTTAAAGAAAATCGTCGGAGCCATTTTTGAGAAAATCGCAAAAAAGTAAAAAATCTAACTAGTAAAGTGGTACTTCCGGTTGAGGAATTTTGACAGATAACGTAGTGTCAGATCCCATGGTGATACCTAAACGGAATATCAAGTTTCAACTTTCTACGGTTTTTCGTTTTTGAGCTATGCTGTTCACATACATACATACATACATACCTACATACACACACACACACACACACACACACACACACACACACACACACAGACTATTTGCTAAAAACCACTTTCTGGACTCAGGGCCTCAAAACGGATATTTCCGGTGAAAACTCGATATCGAAAATTTGACACGATTACAATACTTCCTCTTACTATGAGTAAGAGAAAGTAAAAATGGTCTTAATATGTTGAGAATTGAATTGGCATTATGCTACATCTAGCCCGGATCTTTCATATTTTGGGCCATCTAAAATCCCTAGTTTTGGGACTTTTACTCAAAAATGATTGGGACAAATCACTTTTATAACCAAAAACGCAAATTTGGCGTTAGATGGAGAAGAGAAGTTGGAAAAAGATGTTGGGAAAGCAGAAAAGTGTTATTTTGTTTTAATATTGAAAATATAAACACAAACTCACTTCTAGCCTCACTTTATCCACATTATACTAATAATGTGTTGAGAAATGATCTCCATCAATATGGTATAAGAAGCAAAAACAACTTACACATTCCAAACTAAAAGACTGAAAAAAATCTGATTTGTCTCCAACTATAATATCTCGGGAAATATATAATAACTTGCCGTATGAAATTAAAGAAATTGAAGAAAAACAATTCAGAAAAGTAGTAAGAAGATTTCTGATAGAGAAAACTTTCTACAGTATTACTGAATATTTAGAACACAAGTGGAAGGTTACTGAATTTTTATACAGACTATGTATCCCTGGTTATATGTACATTACATTAATTATAAAGAACAAAGTTTATTTAAAGTTAACTAAATTTCTATGTACATCACAGCTAGAATTTGTTGACGTGCGTATTGTATTTTTGTAATACTTTAAAGCTTAATAAATAAATAAATAAATAAATAAATAAATAAATATACATACTTTATCACTCAGTTATACTTACCGTACTCTAAGGAGAAAGAGGTGTATTTGGAGAGAGAGAATCGAGTGACCGAGCAAATAGTGATGTGAGTTGCAGCGATATGAGTTGCTTGAACAACGATATGGCTATTAAACTCTTGCTTGTTCTAATTGTTGATGATTAGTGCGACTAAATTGATGTGAAATCACTAATTAAGGACAAGTACTCTTTCAAAATAGGAAAATATTTGGAATACAACAGCCAAAAGGTTTTAACAAACAAACTTTACTTCCCGAAAAATAACTATAAGGCAATTTGTAACATTTATTTATAAACTCACTCTGATAATTACCGGCAATTAGCGACATTTAAAATCTTATCTCCACAGGTTTAAAAAATATTAATTAGCCCAAAGTGTGAGATTGCGCAATAGCAGTGCCACAAACCATATTTATTACAGTATCTCATAAATAACTACACCAAATTAGTACAAACCTCGTCAGAGTGAGAGATCATCCTTCAAGGAAAAGTTTGTCCTGTCCAGTACTATCAGCAGCTAATTGATAAAAAGTATCTTCCAAAGTTTACTAAATTTGTCAACAAAAATTTTGAGTTTGATAATTCTCTAATTTTAATCTATTAACTTTTATATTAATTATTTTAAATTATCTGTTACTTAAGAGCCATATTTATATTAAAATAAGTATAAATTTGTTGTTTAATTTTGAAATATATAAAAGATTTTTCATATATAGAACAGCTTGATGTTATTAAATATTCAAGACTTTGAATAAAATACATGTAATATACTTATATGTATGGAGTATGAAGAGATAAACTCACTGGTGTTAGCGATGCTCTCATCTGGAAGAAAACACACACACATAGATAGACCAATTTTTAAACCTCAAAACTATGTAAGTATTTCCGGTTAAGACACAATTTCAAAAATTTGACGCGATCATAATACTTCCTATTAAAATGAGAGAGATAAAGTAAAGGTAGGCTTCAAGGCCTAGATCTTTGATGTTTTCCAATACTCCGGAGCCAAACATCAATTAATTCTGTTATTTAAATGTACTTAGTAGATTTTATTTCATTTTTTTCCCCCCTAATATTTAGGCGCGTCAAGATCTATAGTTACTGGCATCCGGAGACTTCTCAGTGCACTGCCCCGGCAGCCGGTCAGTGTTCTCTCGTTACAAACAACATTGTCCATCACCGGACAGTGAGCTGTAGTGGGCTTCTAAGGGTAGCACTGCTGGACTCGAATGCGGAACCTCCTCGTGCAAGTCTGTGTAACCATTCAGCTAATTCCTTTCCTTATACTACATTTTATTTCATTGTTTTTTGAAAACTTTCTACAGGCTTGTTTCTGATTTTTTTTTTTAATTATTTTATTTAAACCACTTCACTCATTGGCAGACTATTATTCTGTTTTAATTTTAAAAGAATTAATAAAACCATTCCAGCAACACCTTTCTTCATAACCTGAAGCAGATTCTAAAAACACCTTTTTTTCATAACCTGTTTGCAAAAATAATTAACTTGAATGTTTTTGAAACATAAAAAAAAAAAAGTTATCTATAATATATATACAGGGTGTCCCAAGGTATATGGATAACGACTTTTTCTCGGAAACTGAGATAGTTAGAAAAAAACTAAAAAATATGTGTCCCCATGGTTTTTTGTTAGAAATCCAAATTTAATTTGCAAATTTGTTTGGTGTTTCGAGAAGCGAGATAAAGGCACCAACTTCACTTTTTTTCAAATGGGGAGGTGTGGTTTTTATTTAAGAAATAGATTCCTCTATTTTTTGTAAGAAAAATTATGTTTTTTTTTTCTTTGAGCGATATTTTACAAGTTATGAATGAAAACATGATTCCTATTGAAACTTTCAAAATGATATTATAACGGTTTTTTTGATTGAATAAGAAGAAAAGTACTATTTTATTATAAATTTTACACCTCATTAATTACAGATTTTGCTCGAACTGGCCTCCACCATTAGAGATGCATACACATGCTTTTTCCGGCCAATTGTACCTTCCGACCAAAGAAAGCAAGATCTGTAATTAATGAGGAGTAAAATTTATAATAAAATAGTACTTTTCTTCTGATTCAATAAAAAAAAACCGTTATAATATCATTTTGAAATTTCTTATATGAATCATGTTTTCATTCATAACTTGTAAAATATCGCTCAAAGAAAAAAAAAAACCATAATTTTTCTTACAAAAAAATAGAGGAATCTATTTCTTAAATAAAAAATCACACCTCCCCATTTGAAAAAAGTGAAGTTGGTGCCTTTATCTCGCTTGTCGAAGCACCAAAACAAATTTGCAAATTAAAGTTGGATTTCTAACAAAAAACCATGGGGACACGTATTTTTTAGTTTTTTTCTAGCTATCTTAGTTTCTGAAAGAAAAAGTCGTTATCCATAATACCTTGGGACACCCTGTATATATATTTATTTATAGTTGTAATAACTGAATAAAGAATTAATTTGATTGAACAAAATTGAAGAAATATTGACAATTGCAATTGTTTTGGCAACTTTTATCACTGAAACCTGTGAAGACGTGTATACAGGCTTTAATAAGACAACGTAGTAACTAATTTTATGTTTGACAGAAAGTGTAAACGTCATATCGCTGAGATAATTTTTTTTTTTCATTTTACCTTTATATAGTTATATATATATATAAACATATAGTCTTTCTTATAAAAAAGTGCATAAAGAATGCACTGCCGTAAAGATGTAATGTCCGAGAGCGTGTTTTCTGGTCCGGGTAATGATATTCCGTCTGAGGCCATCCCAACTACCCCTGTTCCATTTTCTTCGCCAATAAATTCAATAGATATCCCTAGGATTGCCTTCCCTTCTTCCAAGGAAACATTACTTCTTTGCCTCTCTCTTATTTTTTTTTATTTTTTTTTTCTCTTGTAGGGCATTGAGGGCGGCAGAGAAGGGCCCCTCGTATAAGGACTGTGCTGCTGGAATAGAGCGGGGGTCGGTGGGTGAGACGGTAAAAACCCCCTCAGTGCCCTTGTTCATACAGCATATTGCCCCCCTACAGGCTGTGTTCCACCGCCTCCTTGGCGTCTTTCTATTGCTGCCTCCAAGCCACCACCACCCCCTTGGTGCTATACAAGGCGTGCGTCTCCTTCTTTCTCTTTTCCAACCATCCTCTTACTCTTTCCTTCTTGTGAGAAATAGAGAGAGAGATTTTTTTCCCTTTCTTTTCTCTTCTTTTTTCTTTATTTTTTTTTTTTCTTTATTTTTCTTTTTTTATTTTCCTTTTTTTTTTTGTCCTCTCCACTTCCTCATCTCCAGCTACCACAGCATCTCTCTGTATGTCGTGTGTGTGTGTTTTTGTTGTGTAGGTGCGTGTGCACGTGTATGTGTATGTGTATTGGTATGGGGGAGTTTCCTAGCAACACTATCAGTGAGTACTGTGTGGATGTCTGAGTCCGGTAGTTCTTCGCCCGAGCTGCCAGCTCATCGGCTCCTTATTTCTTCACAAGCTGAACTTTACTATAAACGGCTCATCGCCCTTGGTACATTACCAATCTCCTTACAAGAAGATCCATTTTTAATCTATAAGCATGAGGTAAATTATATAATATTTTCACTTTAGTTTCTAAAAAAAAAAATTCACCCAAAACTTATTCATATATACACCATCATATAAAGTCATAGTTTTTCTTCAAACTTATTTTATTCACAAAATAAAATTTTCTAGTTTAACATCCATTTTACACAACATCACAGACGTTACAATAACAACAATATTGCAAAAAAATATTAGCTTGATAGTTTTCATTTCTTAAAGTCATAAAAAATAACAGTATAAACTTTCGAGCGGAAAATACAGATATCATTGCGCAAGAACAACGGATGACCTCTTGCGGAACATTTCTAGTTTCAACATCTTTCACATACCAATTTCTAAACTTACAAAAACATCAAAAACAATAATCTACCGAAATTATTAATAGATTTAATCAATTCATAATTTATGTTCATTCATATCTAATTTATTATATTCTTCTACAATAATATCACTACAATTCATAAAATAAAATATCAACTCATTAAATTTATTTTATCCTTTAAAACGTAGGTATAACGTAAATATAAAAAGCTTTCAGAAACGTCATCATATAAATAAGTTCATTATAATGTCTGAAATTTTAAACTTTTTAAAAAAAACCTAATGAATCTGTTTTCTTACGTTGATAAATAGAATAATAAAAAGTATGTGACTTTTTTTTGAAGTATTATTGCGACATAGTTTACATTATTAAATATATATTCAAAAAAGTTTACTTCAATATAATTCATTATTTACATAATTTAATTAGTACTTCTTCATTTCTGTCATTTTTTTCACTAACTTCGTTTTCATTTCTTTCCAAAAAAATAAAAATATATTGATGAACTTAAACATCTTCAAAAATTTGATTTTTTTTACATCTTTTATACCATTCACACTTAACGTATTAAAAGTCAATATTAAAGGAAATTTTGAAGTATAATAAATCGAATTATTAAAAATTGTTCATTAAATCAGCCAATAGATTAATTTCACTAAATATCAATGAATGCTAACTGTCATTCAAATGTATGTACGGACGGACTGACTTCCTTTATGTTATCTAAAAAGTGAAAAGTGAAGAGAAAGAATGAGGATTTTTTTCAGATTACTTCTGTTTTTTTTTACTTTCTCCAACTACTATAACAGGAAGTATTACAATTTTGTCAAATTTTCTAATTTTGAGTCTTCACCGGAAATATATTTTTTGCGTCCCCCACCTCTCGAGTTAATTAACGAAAAACTGTTTTCAGCCAATGGTCATATGTTTTCTGTGTATTTATGTGTGTGAAGAAAAAAAAATCCAAGAAGCTGATGCTTGGCATTCTGTTTTAATCACCCCACCACATCTGACTCGTAGGTTTCGGACAGAATTCGACAACCGGAAGTGTTTTATTTACTTTTTCAGCGATTTACTCGAAAATGAATTTTCTCCAAACTTTGTATACTATTTACATTCGTAAATTCCTATCACTTTTATGAGGAAAATTAATTTTTTGAAGAAATTCTGGTAGAACAGCGATCTTATCTTGTGCTTTTCCCTTAAGTAAACTTAAGGGGAAAGCAGGACGAAGCCATATAATATTATGATACACATATTGGAAACATTCCTAGATTAAAACATTTGAAGAAAAATTGTGTAACTAAAAAGTATGACTTTACAATATAGTTTTTCGTGTTTTTTTCTTGGGGGGGGGAGGCATTTTCTCAAAAACAGTTACAATGATTTCCTTTTAAAACTTTTAAAACTGCCCAGATATATGCACTTTTATTTGAACTATTGTTTTTTGTTAAATTGAATTTTGGAGTTTCTGGTGTAATCTGTGATATTAAAATTTCAAATATTATTGGTATGTGGTTCAACTGGCGTTGTTTTCTGGAATATAATGTAATCACTTTAAATACTAAATGTCTTGGGTATGTACATGTACCTTTAATGTGTTTGGTAGATATGTTGTTTGTTGTATTATGTAGTGTGAGCGTTATTGAAAGGGGCTTATGTGTGTGTAAGTTTTTTTAGAGAAGAGAGAAGTGTTATTAAGATATAATGAAGAAGTCACTACTGCTAACAAATAAATATATTCACTTAAAATAACAATAACAAGTTTATTTTAATGAATGTAAAAAGCTTATGAATATATAGAAACTCTTGCACTTGATTGGTTTTAAACTCAAATGTTCACGTAACACTATTATTATTGTTCAAAAAAGGGTAGGGCAAAACCCTACGCTATCCAAAGCCTCCCTGGGCCCATGTAGCTAACCCTAAAGAATACAACTACTGGGACTAGCACAAAAGTTCAAGCCCAGGTTTTAACCATCTAAGTTTCACCATAGACCGAACAAATCGGACCAAAACCTTAAAAGGACACAGCTTAAGATCCTCTACCGATATCCTATTCCGGCCGAAGGTCCTAAACCTAATCTCCCAAACTAAAAAACAGCCCAAACAATCCGTCATTAGATGCATGGGTGTTTTCCTCCTCCGTCTCACAAACTCTACAAAAGTGGTCAGGCATAATAAGTTCCATTGTATAGAGATGTCTCCTTAAGCCACAATGCCCAGTGAGGAAGCCAACCAGATGCCGGAGAGAGGTCCGTGAAAGGCATCGGATCCCGCTATTTAAAGCTCCGTCCGGACCCCCAATGAGCATCTTAGACTGCCGACAACCCACTGCACTCATCCATAAGGATGAGGTCATCCATGTCTGGAAGCCTGACAAACATGTGCTAGAAGGCACACCAGCAGCAGGCTCGGGCCCAATGAAAGGGAGAGAGGCGCCTGATTTGGCAAACCTATCCACCTCGTCATTCCCAAAGATTCCCATATGACCTGGAACCCAGACCAGAAGCATATCCTTCAATGAAGAAAGATCTTCCAGTCTTTTAGAACATTCCAACACCAATCTGGAAGTGAAGACACATGAGCTAAGCGTAACATAACACTAACTGGCATACTGATATGTTGTTTAAAAATATTGTTCAATGTGTATAATCTCCAGTGAATACTGGTTGAATGCTTTGGAATAGACTGATGAAACAATGCTGTTCTTGGTAGTTAAAACTTGCCCTTTATATTTGATTTCTAGAAGGGGGTTAAAAGATAACGAGTGGCCCAGTTCTCCGACCTCTCTTGTAACGGTGTCTTGTACCTGTATTGTTACCTTTTTCTAAGCAAATGTACAAATTTGTTTTAAATATGATATTATTTTAAAATATAAATCTATTTCAATTTTTCTATTTGCTTCTTCCACTACTCACCCCTTTTACCTCTGTATTTATATTACTAAGTGAAAATATCAAGTTTATGAAAATGTGTTAACTGCAGTGTAGTGGAATCGTTTATTGGATGATCTGATCCCACCGTGATACTACAAGATGTAGAGGACTCGTTTAATGTGATTCCTGAGTGTATGTAGTAGATGTCTTGGAGAGGGCGGAAGTTAGTTTAGAGATTTTTGGAAGTTAGTGCTCGAAGTATTAACACGGATTTTATAAAAATAGACTGTATTTGAACAATAATTTAAACGTGATTAATGGTAACTATTAACAAGAAATACTTAGAAATAAATAGAAGATAAATAACTTATAATTTAGAATGATTAAGATAAATGAACTAAGATGCACAACTAAAGTAATAAGTATAAATAAAAACTGTATAGGGACGCGTAAACTGATGCTCGTATATGAAGACGTACTCAAGTATATTCGTATAATCCTCCTCTCTTCCAATGGGGCGAGTTTATATATTAGTGTTGGCCACATTCACACCAAGACATTTGTCCTAGTGTGCAACCTTGTGCGACCTTGGTTAGTTTGGTGACCACCGATTTAGGTCAGTGGCCAGCCTTAGCGGTGCTTGCTTTGATGTAAGGGTATTTACCCTTGGTTTGTTTGTTTGGCCGCGGCCTTGTGTTGAAGTCAGGCAGCTAACTAGGCCACTAGTTATAAATTATTCTTTCTTTGTTATCTGTTGTGAAGGTTTGACATTGCTATGACCTTGCCATGTCATTACAGCAGTAAGAGAAGTCGTTTGAGTGTTTAGCATAAAATTTCCAAATTTCGTAATTTTTTTTTTTTTAGCTGAAAAATACGTCATCTTTACACGAATTTTTCTGCTAAATAGAAGCTTCATAGACGACGTAAACTAAGCACTTTCAGGTTTCTTCACAATGCCTGAATGAAAATTAACTTTCATGGAAAAAAATTGTCAAATAAAAGTGATAGGCCGAGACTGAGTGCCTCTTTTGATTCTATGTAAATCGCGGAACAATAATTGTTCACGTGAATCTGATGGGAAATCAACTTTAAACTTTTAGCGTTTTTTGTTTTGTTTTTATTTTCTCGAGCAATGCTTTTCCTCTCTCACTCTTTCTCCATCACACACTCACTTTCTTTCTTTCTGTCTCACTCAATCACAGACACACTCACATACATACAAACACACTTTCTCTTGCAACGAAAAATAAACATATTTTTAGGTGATTCTAATGTAATGTTTAGATAAAAAATTGAATTTTATATTATTATGTTGGCTGTTCTGTTTATAAATGTTTCTTTGTTAAAAATATAACATTTCGTGTCACTATTCCAAACATGCTATTGATTTACACTAGATAAATCTAAATTATAGATTTCATAGTAGAGCCTAAACTATTATTTAATTTTAATCGATGTTTTATTAGATTTTTATAAAATTGATTAATAATGAAGTTCTATTATTTAGTTTGGATGAAGTTGGTGTATTATTATTATTATTATTTTGTGTTCTTTTGAAAAATTTATATACAAAAATGTTATTGTTCAAAGTTAAGAAAGAAAGATGTTCATATTTCAACGGTTTTTTTGTTTGGATGGGTGGGTGTTTCTTTTTTTTTTTTTTGTTTGTTAAAAATAAGAACAATAGTTTACAAGAAGAGCATTGCAGTAATGTTCCATCTAAAATACAGACGTCATACAAAATACATGCACTTTACAAAACACATACCACCACGCCTTTCACATAGCAAACTTCTTTTTTCTTTTTTATATAAAAGTTGTGCATGTTTTACATTTATGACAATAAAAGATTTTTTTTATTTACTAGTGGTTACGAATTAAATTTGCTGAACAAAAATCTGCCATTCATTGTTAATGAAATAATCAAAATTGTAATTTTCTTGGATTTTGTTTTCTATCAATTTTAAAAGGGTACAATGAATTTTATTATAAATGAGAAAATTTTTAATATTGTTGGAAGCTGTTTGGTTTATTGGCTGCTTTTTATTCTTTATATGTAATTTTCTAAGCGTGTTTAGTAAAACTGAATCACTTACAGCCTGAGTTTGTTTATTTAATAAATATTATAAAATAACATTTTTTTCTCTTAACGTTTTTGGCATTCCACATGTCATTATCAAAAGGTATTCTATGTTACATGTGTATCTGAAAATAGATTTTACAAAGTAAAGATTTGATGGAGATAAAATTACAATACTAAAAAGTTTTTATCCATTTTCTGTCCACAAATTAATTCAAACACTCACCTTTATGGGTTTATAATATTTATTTGTATCAGTTGTTACATAACTTTGTTCTTATTCTATTCTTATTGTAATCAAATTTTTAATTTGTTACTGTCATTTTTCCATTTATATTCTACTTAGATTGAACTGGAATCTGCATTAAATGTGTCTATTTTATTTCGAATAAGCTGTTTGTTATATATAGATGCACTACGTGTCTCCTCACTTGGATTATTTTATATATTTTAGAGGTTTTTTGTTAATTTTTATAATTTTTTTATTTCAGGCCTGTGTAATATAAAACGATTCTCTCACACAGATGATTTTATTTATTACTATTCGCATCCAACACGAAAGTTTCAATAAAAAAAAAAAAAAAATCCATCAAAATGGAAGGTAATGATTTTACTGAGTTTCTTATAGTTTTTCATGATTTTCTCTAAAAGGCTCCATAAGTTCCTTTAATTTTCGCGTACTAATTAAATATAAATTATTGAGTATTTTTTTAATGGAAACATTTTTAAAGGAAAATTGATTTTTGGAGGAGATGAGGTGTTTCACTGGGTAGCATACTTGCTCCTCTGATTTTTACTATCCAAATGCCTGACCTAGCTACTCACCTATTCTATTCCCTCTCTCAGGCCTCGTCATAGCTCTTGTAACTTACCAAATTACCTAGAAACCCTTGAGGCCTGGCTCTGTCAATGGAAATTCAAGCTAAGTAAACAATAATCGGTAAATACACAGTATTTACATTAAACTCTTCCTTCCTCTTTACCTCAAATAACATTCCTGTTCCTAATTATGAATCAGATGAAACATCTCGGACTTCATATGGACAAAAGGTTGACATGAAAACCCTTCATTCGTGATTTAAATGGGTAGACTGTAAATAGTGATTGAGGAAAACATTTTAAACTAGCTCTATCGAATGAAAGAACAATGCTTTTGCGGAACGTGCGGAACAGCAGAAAGACCATCTCATTTCACACCAATACAAACACTCTGTTCCAAAATCCTCTGTACTATTTTATTTTTTCCTAGGCCGTGTTAGTGTTGGCTTTCTCCGGCCATAAGCTTCTGGCAGCCCCCCAATAAATGTTGAATGTTTTGTTGTAAAACATTAGTCAGTATGTTGTGATGGTTGATCCGCAGAGCTGGAAAGAATCAGAGACATTTTCCGTGATATCCTGCTTCATTTTGTGGTCATCGATCGGTTTCGGGCGTTCGCCCATCAGGATGTTTTTGTTGAACAGTGTAATAACATAGGCAGAGAGTGTATCAACTGTATTTGCTCTGTGCAAGTCTATGTTATTACACTGTTCAACAAAAACATCCTGATGATGGGCGAATGCCCACAACCGGTCGATGACCACAAAATGAAGCAGGCTATCACGGAAAATGTCTCTGATGATAGGTCAGTATGTGTAAAAAACACTTCTATTGCACTCACACTCCAATTCATTCCAATCTAAATATTTGCGCCTGGTTTAATCCAATCCCGCTGTACAAAATTCTATGCAAAAATCATTCATCCATTATAATCCATTAATCCGCTTACTATCCTTCAGAACATTCTCTACTAACCTACTTTGAAGACTCAGTCGGCGATGGGGCCCCATGATCATTTAATTCCGTCGACCTCTTAGGTTGGTTGTCTTTCTGCTCTAATAGCTAACTTATACTCGAATGGTCACCGTTCAAGTTGTCACATTAGTAAGTAAAAGAAGCAAGTACTGGATTTTGGATTTTTAAGGCGTGGAATGTTTCAGCTTACCTCTAATGTCTTACCTCAGTACTATGCAAATTCTGCCAACTGTATATTGTAAAATTATATAAAAGTATTGCTGAAATACCAAGTTTGTGGAATAAACTTATTAAGTTTAAGAGAAAGTTACAGATAGAAAAAATGAACTGAATTAAGTATGACGCATTTGTGTTTTTGATTGTATTTCTGGTAACGCACCTGGTTTTAAAGTCGCAAACTTTGTTTAAATTGCTAACTAAACATTTCATTGTACATTAAATTTTGTTTACGCCTTTTGATTATGCAATTCTAATTTACTAAAATTAAACATGCTATCAAATCGATTTCTTCTTGGTTATTTTACGGTTGATCGTTGACATTGGCACTTCACAGCTTTACATAAATCTTCATTAATTTCTATGCTTATTAACTATTTTAATTTGAAATATTCTTGTTTCTGTATGGTCCTTAGAAAATTCGAAATACTTTCACAAATTTTTAGAAGATATACATTTTTCATTATTAGAGTGCTTTTCTTTACCCAAAATAACCATTTTAATATAAGGGGACATACAAAAAAAAAATGCAGATACGTATAAAACCAGAAGTAAAGACATAAATGGAAATCGGGGTCATAAATAAGAACAAATGCCCAATTTATCTATGCATGACATTAATAACTATTCCTCTACATGCCAGAGGTTCCTCGACGTTTCACATTTTGAAAAAGTTTTTTCCATATTACTACAGAATATTTTGAAAATCATGCATATTTTCCCCGAAAATATTTAATAAATAATAAATATTTCATTCTATTTTATATTAATTTAATAGAAAGAAGGTTTCTGTTTGGTTATCTCTGGATTTATGTTTATGTTATGTGGGATTTATTTACTATAAAACTTGAATACTTTAGGGAATCTTTCTTCTTCACAAATCAATAAGTGAAAACTTGACCGCAAGAATTGTACTATTTACAGTTTATCTGGCATTCTTCCAGAAATGGAAAAAATATATACAAATAATAAATATTATTGTAGTCTATGTTTCAATATGAGTATTGATTTAGATGCGCTCTTTTGTTGGAACTATGATGGGTATGAGAAGGAGAGAAATTGGGTTAGAAAGATAAATAAACTGGAAATAATGCTGAACACTGTATAAAGAAAAGTAATACAAACTGATTGGACCTTACGCGAATATAGAAAATGATAGCGAGAGATTTAGAGAGTATAAAGAGAAAGGTAGTAGTTGGTTGTTGAGGCGTTGCCCCTGCTGTATAAACTGTTGAAAGGTTGTCGCCTGTATTGCTAACGCAGCAGTATTTAAACAGCTGAGTGAGAGTATACCACTATCAAGTGAGAGTGAGACTCTCAATTTTTATTTGTGTGTGCTGCATCTCTCTCTTTCTGCTTTAGAACCCTCTGTTCGGATCCTATTGCAGAACAACAACAATATATTTGAGAATACAAAAATTTTTGTTTAATTATCATTTATTTATATTGAGTTTATGTATAAACTGATTTTGCTCTGTATAAGTCTGTGTTATCATACTGTTTTAACAAAAACATCCTGATGATGAGCGAACGCCCAAAACCGGTCGGTGACCACAAAAAGAAGCAGGCTATCACGGAAAATATCTCTGATATATATATATATATATATATATATAATTTACAATCCGCTAACGCTAATGCAATTAGTAATTTGGATGTCTGCGGCTAAATTGTCTTGAGTGGCTTGAGAAAAGTGGCCAGTGCCCTCTTGCTCGATGAGGAGGTCTCTTGGCCAGCTGCGCTTTAAACGTCTGAGAGGATTCCCAGGTATCGTCAGGGAAGACATGTTAGTGATGTGTGTGCCTAGTTTGCTGTGGAATCTTGTGTACGAATTGTTCTGTCAGTTCGTTTACGGAAGGAATCTATAGGTCGGTGTTGCGTTATGTTAGTGACTTAGTAGGGGCATTATATGATGATAGTACGTAAAATCTTGTTTTGAATAGCCTTTATCCGTTTCATGGGTGTTTCGGTTGCGATTTTGTCTAGATTTGAATGTTGCTAAAAATTTAACATAGAGGTTATGTATATATGATCATTAATAAGCGGACAGGATTGTTATTAGCAATCGGTTTATCTGGAACTTTTCTGGTGCTTACCCTCAGGAAAATTGGTTTTTACCTCGTCTTGGGTTCATAGTAAATCTGGCTATCTTTCTGCTAAGCAAAAGTTGGAATAAATAACTAAAGAAAAAAGAATGAAAAACATTTTATGATATCATAATTCCTAAATATCATTTAATAAAATTGTCAAGAAATTCCTTTAATGTATTTACTTCATTTCTGGAATTCATATCCGGGAATTCATAACACCTTCATTCACTTGCAGATCCCTTTTGAAAGCTTTTTCTAACTCGATGAATATACTCATCGACTTTTCCGGAGAAATAACAGTTATAGGCTTACATTTCTCAATAGTTCGATTCCCTAATTCGCTTTATGAGCCCAAGGTCCTCTTCTGTATGTCGAATTGCGAACAACATTATTCTAAAAGAATATTTTTGGAATCAGTTGTAGCAGTCACCTTTTTCTCGTAAGCATCTTTGGTAAGGCATCTTAAAGAGCTAACCTGGAAACTCAAATGTTATTCATTTTAAGAGAAGTTTGAATCCTAGGTAGAATCTGAGATCATACAATTAATCAACTCAAAACAGAAACTCTGGAGGTAAATGCTTTGTGGAACTAATTGATCTTAGCAAACACACAGACTGATCTCTAATTCTTCACCCCACGAAGGCACTCCCGCACTATGACAAGACACTTATATACGTCTAAATCCACAAAGATAAATATACAACCGTACAGTATCCCTTATATCCACTTAAACGACCCCTAGATATCAATTTTAGTTTGCCACACCCATTGCAGATCTGGTGTACAATTCAACTAAGTACTTCACCTTGAGAAATAATAATAATAAAAAAAAATAATAATAATTACTAAACGATGTTATCTGAAAGGATATTTTCTCCCTATGGCCTTATCATATATTTAATAATAATAATAATAATAATATTAATTCAATTAAATTCTTATTTGATTATTAATTAACCAACATTTTATTTGAATAAATAATTTATTTATAAATTGTAATTTAAATTACGTAAGGCATAAAAGTGATAAGAGGTTAGAAAATTGTTAAATAAAAATATCGTATATTAAATATAGGCAGATGACCTGAACTTGTTTTGTGGAAAAACAACACACTCGAAAGTTCAATGATAATATTTCTGATATGATTCTATTAAATTAATAATTAAATAAATAAATTTTAAAAATAAATTTTATATTTAATTAAATAAATAAAAAAATATATTGTGAAAACACTCCATATTGCTTTCTTTTAATCCATTATTATAATACAAATTGATGAATTTTTCTTGAGTTGTGGGAATGTTGACAAAACATTGTGGCTTGCATGTCATACATATAAAGAGGTGTGGATCATCTGAAGGTGACTGTTATTGGACGGCAGCGGTCCTCTCTACCTCAGCTACTTAGCAAAGCTTCTCATAGGTCTCCCCCGCCCACTCCCGGAAACTAAATATTCTTCAATTAATGTGCTTCAAAATTCATGTGCTCTGTGTTCTTTTATTGCAAGAGTCCGACTGTAACAAATGTACCTGTACATTCAAAAATATAATGTAAACATGAAAGTCAAAGAGGTGTAAACCAGGGAAGAGAATAGAATTAATTTTTTTTTTTTTGAAACTTGTATTTATTCAATTATTTATTTTCAAATTTGCCAAAAAAAAAAAATAAGCTTAAGTGTAAAAAAATAATGTTCCGGAGGATACTTCTACAGAATCCGTTCAACGACTGTTTACAATACACTGACGTTTTCCTAAGATCTGCTAGGGGAAGATCCTAGTTTAAGTTACTCTTTAAAATATTTATTTATTTATTTTCTTTTCCTATTTGATTATCAGTTTAGATTTGTTGTAAATTTTCATTTTATTTATTTATCATTAATTTTTATAACGCTCGATTTACTTTTAGTTTCATAAATGTAAAAGAATATATATATATATATATATACATATATATATATAAGTTACAAAAAAATTAATTCTAATCACTTCCTTGCTTTACAGTTCTTTTGACTTTCATATTTTCATCATTTTTTTTTTTAATATAACGTTACAGTTGTTAAAGCTAGCCATTGAAACAAAAGAACAAAAAGTACATGGATTTGAAGCACAATGATGAATAATTTATTGAAATTTGACACAAGTTTGTTTGAAGATAATGAGAGAAGATGATGAAATTACTTGAAAGTTTAAAAATTATTATGAGATTTTTATATGAGGCTAGAGGAGTTTAAAAAAAAAAAAAAAATTCTTTGTTGCTCTAGGTTTTGGGTACCCATTGGTGCCCTTCTTCCGGAGCACTTTAGGGTAGGAGAGGAGTGTTCGATGAGAACGTTAAGATTGAAATCTAAACATCTCATTACCGTATAAACATTTCATTATATATTTTAAGGCCTGACGATTTGAAAACTATTTTAAGAATTGTTACATTTGATTAATTTTAAGCTCTTTATTCCCCCCTGAGTAGTATCCCTCACAGGAACGTTTATTTGCATGCTTCAAGACAGCAATAACAACTATCTTACTACATGCTTTCAATTACATTGTTAATAATTTCAAATTTAATATTCATAACAAAGTATATAAATTAATGGCTCAAGCAAATTAAAAATATATTGCACTCCAAATAAATGACATAAAATTTAACAAAATGGAACTAAAATATAATTACGCAATTGAAGAAAAATAATTATACGAAAATTACTAAGTACAGCTAAATAAAATCTAGAAAATTAAGGCTATTTTGATTAATTGATTTATTATGATAATTTATTATCACTATTTATTTACTTATTATTTATCTATTTATTTATTTATTTTTTAACTTTAGTAAAGTCAAGGTTATTTATGAATTTTAGCATTTCTTTAAAATATTTCTTCATCAATGTAACTCTGTCCATGGGCCAGGGATTTCCTTTAGATAGCACCGCTCTCAGCAGTTCGCTTCTCTCCCGTTCGAAAATTTCACAATAATATATTATATGTTCCACAGTTTGCGGCCTGGATCCATCATACGAACAGTTCGGAGAATTGATCAGCTTGAATCTGTGAAGATAAGAACGCAGAGGACCGTGGCCTGTGAGAATAGTGGTCCAATTTTTAGTCATTTTCATTTTCCTCATTTTCAATCTTCAATATACTGTTGGGAAAAAATGCTTAGTGATGGCTTCCTTAAGAGCTTGCCCTCCATTGCGCTTCCCATTGTTCTAATTACTGTGATCTTGAAACAGCCTTGAGTTTACTCAGAGGGTACAAAGTGTACTCAGCTGTCTCTTCGATTTAGCCAGTAGCTTCCTTGGCAAGCTAGGCAGAGCCCTTTCATTTCCTCGAAGGCCTGAATGACCTTTAACCCTATTGAAAACTTATACTTATCTTCCTCAGTGATGCTTCCGTTATGTAATCAATACTGGATTCTTTTATGGGTGTGTGAATATCAGGGTTCTTGAGAGACTGTAAGGAAGTTTGGCTGTCTGTTAAAATTAACGCATTTTCTTCTAGATTAATTAGCACCCAACTTTTAAAACTTCTTGCATTGCCAGCATTTCTGCTTGATTATTACTTCATTGACTCGATAGTCTGAACTTGGCTTTACCAACTTTTTCATGGTTGAAAAATGTCACAAATTCGCATCCAATTCCTCCGTCTATTTTACTTCCATCCGTGTCAATATTCCATTCATTTATCTACCGCCGGTGTTAATAGCTATATTTGGTATGGAAGCCGGATGTTTCCACTTATTTAGAGGAAGAGGTTTCTCTAAGTTCTTGGCGGGGAAATCCTCCACTTTGTCCAGCCCAGAAATCGTTTTTCGTACAGTTGCTATTTCTCTAACTTTTGTAGTGATAGGCGTTATTCCAGCTACAATACAAGCTGCCTCTGTGGAGATGGTCCTGTAACCTTTAATAATCTTGATGGCCAGCATTCTTTGTATTCTTGACATCTTTTGTTGGTTGTTTTTCTTTTTAAGTGCTGGAATGCACACTGAGCAGCATAACTTAGTAGAGGCACCAATGCACCACTGTGTATTGTTCTCAGAGCGCCTATCCTAGTCTCCAATTCACTTTCGCAAATCTTGATAATTTGTTCTCTAATTGCAGACTGTTACTAGCAATGTACTCTATGTGGTAAACCTTTCAGGTACTCTATGTACTCTATGAGGTAAACCTTTCATCCAATAAAACACCGAGATATTTTATTTCCCTCACATTCTCGAGTTTGTTTCTCTGAAAATATATGTTTTGAAGTCTCGTCTGTTCTTTTTTCTGGATATAAGTAATGTTTTTGATTTTTCATGGTTAAATTCAATTTTGTTAGTATTTGCCCATTCGCTAATTTTCCATAATTCTTCGTTTGAAATTACCTCTGCCTCAACGTCTGATTTTCCTTTAGTCATGACCAAGAGGTCGCCTGCAAATGCAATAAATTTAGAGCTTCTTGAAAAATTTAGCTTCAACAGCGAATCATATTGTAATGCCCAAATAGGCAGGACTGCTGCGTGACCCTTGTGGGCATTTTTTCGTTACTTTTCTGGAGATCTTGAAATTATTAACTGAGATTGTTGCTCTTCTTTCCTCGAAGTAACTTCTGGTTAGCTGCACCAAGTTTCCAGGGCACTTGTAATTTATTAGCTGTTTCAGAATACTCGGCCACCATGCGACGTCAAATACTCCCTTAACATCTAGGGAAGTCAAAATGTCACTTTCCTTGCAAGAGAGACTCTCCTCGACGAATCCTTTCACTGTGAGAAGCGCGTCAGTAGTACTTGTTTGCGGGCGAAATCCGTATTAGCTTTCCGATAGTAAATGGTTCAAGTAAAGTGGTGCATTATTCTATTGATTAATAATTTCTCGAGCACACCTTGCCAGCTAAATTTATTAAACTTATCGATCTGAACTTTGAAGGTTCAGCTGGTAGGAGAAGAGTGTTCGATGAGAACGTTCATATTGAAATCTAAACATTTCATTGCCGTATAAACATCTCATTGTAGATTTTAAGGCCTGACGATTTTGAAAACTATTTTAAGAATTATTATATTTGATTAATTCTAAGCAGTAAAAATGATATTAATATTTTTAATAATTGGCAAAAAAAAAAATGACCATCATGTTATGGAAAATTCAATATTCTTTCGATTAGTGTAATTAAATTTATTTTAGCGTTAACTCTTTAGAAGTTCAGATCATTTTTATGGATAGAAAAAGTAGTTAAATATTAAAAAAATTAGAAGAAAATATACAATTTCTCGGAAATGGTTGAGATACAGACCATGGTTTATATGAACTTTTTTTTGTCTCAAATATGGTATAGAACCAACTCCTTATTAAGTGGCTTTCCTCCTTATTAAGATGGCGAGTTCAACCTGGTACACGTGGTATAAAACCATCCAGGTGCTTTTTGGGAAAACTGATTTAGAGGTTTTTGAAGAATCTATGGCGTTAGATTTTAAAGCGTTATTAGGGTCTCCTGTTCTATTCCAGCATTTAACTTGTCTTTATATTGAGAGCTCAGCATGTCATCACCGCTACGTGAGTATATGTTTAGGAGCAAATAAATTTCATTACTAAACATTTCAAAGTTGTGCAAAAAAATCACGTAAGTGTTCCGCACCAGATATTTTTTATTTATTTCTCTACTACCTGTGTATTTTATTTTTACAAAAAATTAATATACAGTAAAAAAAAAAAGTAAATAATCTATTGTAAACAGATTGTTTTCTTTTAATTTCAGCGATTGATCAAAATTAAAAAAGTATTCTTTTGATTAAATGTTTTCAGAGGTAAGTAATTTTAAGTGAATACGACTTTAAAACAAACACATCGTATAAAAAATAATAACAATAATAACAAAACTCACCAGAAACATGTATTCTTACTTTTCATGCAAATTTTTCTAAAAAAAAAAAGATAGTAGTTCCGTCCTTTCGTCTTTTTTTTCCCCCACTACCCATAAATGTTTTCTTTTAATTTCAATCTTTCATTGTACGACGATAGCGGACATAAACAGTGGTGGTGAAATGATAAAAGTGGAAATATTCTAGTGAAAAAAAAAAAAAAAAAAAAATTATTTACTTTCAATTAAAAAAGAAAATGAGATTTCTACGGAGTTTTTAGGGGTGAATCGGGAGGGGGGGTAAATATGAATAAGGGTGGGTGGTAAATACAGGGGCTTGCAACTTTACAAGGTAACTCTTACTGGCGGTATATTTTATACCTACGATATATATGTTTACTTTCCTTTTACTACCAATAATTAGAGGAATTATTGTGACGATCGTGTCAGAATTTGGATATCATGTTTACCCCCCCCCCCGCAAATATATGTTTTGAGGTTTCCCCACGTGTGACAAAAAAAAAAGAAGGTTTTTAGCGTATGGTCGGGTATGTACGTTGATGTATTAACAAAATACCTCAAAATCGAAAAAAATCTTTAGTCACCTTAAACCTGGTGTTCTGTTTAGAAACTAACAAAGCATTTGATTACGAAGTTTTCGGGCAACATCCATCAACCGGAAATGCAATTTTAACCAAATGATTTTGGGGGGGGGGAGGAAGGTATTTCACTCTTTTTTCCGAAAGCAGTCCCTTCTTTACACTTTGTATATTTCTACGAACATAAATACCTATCACTTTTATTTGAAACATTTATTCCCAGGTAAATTGATTTTTTTGGGGGTTCTGTGGAGAGAATGGTAACGTTTCCAAAAAAAAAAAATCTGGCGTGAAACACTCACACAACTTTTTCTTACTCCAATTCTCATAAATTATAATTGACAAATTTTATAGTTTGTGTATCACAAATTTAGTGAAATTCGTTGAAAACTGAAAAAAAAAAAAAAACTGTTCAGTAAAAGCGCACTTCCGGTTTACTAACTTCCTTGAAAAATTCGGAATTTAGGCATCTATTTATTTCAAATTAATTTTGTTTGAATGATAGAATTGTATAATCAACTATGATAGACTACTTTAAAGAAAAACATAACCCCACTGCTCCCCAAAAAAGTGCCCTTAAATTAATTTTCCCAATGAAATGTTTTAAATAAAAGTTATAGATCATTGTATATTTAGTTTATATGTGGAGTTTCAAGAAAATCGTTGGAGCCATTTTTGAAAAAATCGTGAAATAGTGAAAAAAAAAAACATTTAATAAAGTGGTAAAGTAAACGCACTTCCGGTTATCTGATTTTTTTTTAAACTCGGAATTTCAACAAAATATTCTAATTAACATTATTTAGATGATAGAATTGTTTAATAAACTGAAATAACACTTTAGATGAAAACATAATCCCAACCCTCCCCCATAACTGACCTTAAATGAATTTTTCCAGAGAAATGTTTCATGTAAAAGTTGTAGCTCTTTGTGTGTGTAGTTGATATACTAAGTTTAAAGAAAATCGTCTGAGCTATTTTTGAGAAAAGCGCAAAAAAGTAAAAAAAAAAAAACTCGTAAACTGGTACTTCCGGTTGAGGAATTTTGACAGATAACGTACTGTCAGATCCCATGGTGATATAATAAACGGAATATCCAGTTTTAACTTTCTACGGTTTTTAGTTTTTGAGCTATGCTGTTCACATACATTCACACACACAGACCATTTGCTAAAAGCCACTTTTTTGGACTAAGGGGACCTCAAAACGGATATTTCCAGTGAAAACTCGATATCGAAAATTTGACACGATTACAATAATTCCTCTTACTAGGAGTAAGAATAAGTAAAAAGTACTACTTCGATTCAGTGTATGATTCTAATACATTATAAAATATTAAATAACTTTCGAATTATTATCAGAATTCCAAATTTGAGGAAAATCGGTTAACTGGAAAGTTTGACTTTATACAATAGGTTTTTTTTTTTAATTTTTGGAATTTTCTCAAAAAACGTCACGTTACAATACTGATTTTCTTAAATCTGCCCAATTTTAGAAAAGCATACAGTTCTTCAGTTATTTTGCTGGAAGACTTCAACACTTGACAAATCAAGTTTCCTAGCTAATTAATTGCGGTTGAGAGAATATTATGGTCTTTATAGCTTGTGTTAGCCCCTTCAGTTTTTATCGCTACTTTAAAACTCAAATCAAATGCAAACAAAAAAAAAAAAAAGAAAAAAGAAATTAAACAAACAAATAAACAGAACATGTGCAACCTCCTGCAGTCATCACGCTATAAACACGTGTTTATTTAAATAGCGATAATATAATGGATAATTTATTGCAAAATAAATAAACCTTGGAGTTATTATTAAAAATTAATATAGTTTGCTCTTAAAATTCATTAAGACAAGAACAGAAAATTATATATATAAATAAATAAATACATTTACAAAATACGTGCATTATATATTTGAATTCCCTAATGATATGGTATATACCTATAAAAGGATATTGAAAATATTATCTAGTATCGAGTTCCTGTACAAGAGTAGATTCGTTTTTGTAAACCGTTATTTTTCGTTTCTTTTAATTAGAAAAATTTAATTAATTATTAATTTTTATACAGATAATATTTTTTTTTTTTTTTATAATTATTAATTACTATAGTTTTAATCATAAAAAAGGATCTTTAGAAGAATTCTTTGTTTTCTTTTTTTTTTTTGTAAGTATAAGTTTCGTTAGAGAAAAATTTAGCGGCAAAGAAGCTCGGTTTACAAAAAAATGCGGATAGGACAATATACAAGAAAGTCGCTAGAAATCCAGGCAACAAAGAAGATTTCATCACGATGCTGAACTATAAATTTGCGAGGGTAAAAGGCTTCAAATATTTAGGAGCGGTTGTTACCGAACAGAATGACATTAGCTTTGACATTAAGGCGAGAATCGCGGCAGGCAATAGATGCTATTTCGCGATTCACAATATGTTGTGCTTTAAAGTGTTATCTACATGTATAAGACGGTGATAGACACGTAGTTACTTATGCAAGTGAAGCGTGGGTATTGACAAAGGGAAAATGAGCGGGCTCTGAATGTCTGGGAGAGGAAGATACTTAGAAAGATTTATGGGCCAATGAAGGAGCGAAATCGGTGGAGGATTAGGTCGAATGTAGAGTTGAAGGGTCTATACAGGAATCGGACCTCGTAGCCTTCATTAAGCAAGACGCCTTGTGGTTGGGTCATGTGGAGCGGATGGAGCCGGACGCTTGCCGAGAAAAATGCTTTATGGCACTCCCGGGGGTCGACGTCATCGCGGCAGGCCTCATATGAGGTGACTCGATGATGTGGAGGCGGACCTGAGGAGTATGGGCGTGCGTAGATGGCGTTTGAGAGTCCAGATCGAGGGGAATAGAGAAAGGTTTGAGGAGGCCCAACTGTAGCGCTCCAGAAAGAAGAGAAAAATTTAAACTGTTTACTAGGATTAGTTTTAAAATGCGAATTTCAACAGTTTTTTTTGCAATTGTGGCGAATGATTCAAACGATTTTCTTTAAACTTTGAATATTAACTACGACTGTTGAGCCGTATCCGGGACAGGTTCATCGATATTAGATCGTTTCTAAGCATCGATTGGAGGCCTATCACTTTTTTTAAAAATATTTTTCCAAGAAAATTCGGTTTCTAAGATTTCGGCGGAACTGTAACGTTAAGCTCTTTCATTAAAGTGCCAGTTCAGTAAAATAATAATACGTGGGTCTTCCGTCGATATCATATTATGGTTCCCCCCTCCCCTTGAATTGACGTGTTATCATTCAGCCATATATGCTTATGCGTTATAGAACTGACTACATACTTAGTGCCTCAAACATTCATTCACAGATCTAACCTATTCCATTCACGCCAATAAATACATTCGTACAATTAGCTCTAAAACGTAAGGCGACTCTATATTCCTCGCACCCCTAGCATGGTTTGATGTATGTAGATAGTATAAGGAGTTCAAGGAAAATCACTAGAAACTAAAAAAAAAACAACAAATTTTGGTGTGAAACACTCGCACGACTTTTTCTTACTCGAATGAATACAATTTAATTATTAAATTTTTTTTAGTTTGGGTAGGAATAGGTTGTATGAATGTGCGTGCGAATGAAGTTTGGGGGGGGGGCCAATGCCGAGGTAGGGCTGGCAAATCTCTTGACTTTCTGCTACTGGCAGGACGTCTTCCAACACTGATCGGGAGCCACTGCTTTCTAGGACGGGTGGGCCTGTGTCGGGTTTGGCACCCTGGCATATGTGTGAATGTTTGTGTGAACGTGGATAGGTTTAGGATCTTCATAGAGTGTGAGGAATATAGAGTACTCCATTCTGTTGTAAATAGACGTATGTGAGAAGCGTAATTGTGTTTTGATGGATAAATGTATTTATAAGTATGAATGTATTTATAAGAATGAATGCATTTATAAGGATGAATGTATTTATAAGGATGCCTGTTCTTTTTATAAGAATGAATGTATTTATAAGGCTCCATGTTATTTTTATAAGGATGAATGTACTCACAGGATAAATGTAAATAATACACGATCAGAATATAGATGGTATGAATGATAAGGAAATATGTCTGACTGTACTGATGATCAATTAGTTTTTGAGCTGCCAAACTAATCAAGCAAAATTAAAAGAGCAGAGCAGCATTATATTGAAATAAAAAGGTAAGATTGTATCTATTTCGTTAGATTTTTTTTTTGTTGCAATAATATAAAGTCTTTATTAAAAGGTAAAGTGTCTATTTAATATAGTTCAGGTGCAAAGGACCATTGATGTTAAGCACCTTTCAAAAAACAAAAAAAAAAAATAATTATTTTAAATTTACTTTAAAATGGCAACGTTTGCAATGTTTAGTTGGGGGGCTTAGTTATACCTCTATAAAAAAAAAAAGATTGTAGGAATTATATATGTATTACATATTCTGGACTGTATGCAGCGCGCTTTGTCAAAACGAACAAAGCATGTGCGCTTCAAAATTTAAACATATCTGGCAACCCCCCACCCCCACCCATAACCCTCCAAAAATAATTTTTTTCCGGATAAATGTGTCAAATAAAAGTTATAAGCTTTTATTTTGTAAGTAATCATTGCAAGTTTAAGGAATACTATTGTATTGCCGTTTTTGAGAAATCCCCCCCCCCAAAACCTCAAAAACCTATTCTGGAAAATCGCACCACCAAAAATCGATTAACCGATTTTCTTCAAATTTGTAATTCCAGCAATGCTTTCATATTTTTACTAAAATGTTACTTTAGAGAAAAAGATAACGCTACTGCACTCCCTGTAAATGTTACGAATAAAAATGATATGTACTTATATGCGTCGATGGTATACGAAGTTTAAAGAAAAATCTTTGAAGCCATTTTCGAGAAAAATCATGAAAACTGAAAAGAAAATCGACATCAGCAATGTCATAAGGAAGTATCGGAAGGTTGATGGATTTTTGCCCGAAACGTTTGTTTCAAATGCGGTGTAGCACCTACTAACAATGTCACATCGCTAAAAACATTTTTTTCTTACGCCGAGGATTTCAAAACGGATATTTCCGGTGAAAACTCAACTTTCAAATATTTGACAAGATCGCATTACTTCCTCTTACAAGAGAAAGTAGAAAAACATTAAATCCACAATTTTGGTTAATGGATTTTGAGTGAAAACTTCGTGTCAAATCGCTGGTGATGCTTAAACGAATATAAAGTATCTCAGCTTCTTATAATTTTCCCGTTGTCGATATATTTCGTTGACACACAAATACAATGAATTAGCAACAATAAACATTGTTTTTCATTTTCATAGTTTTTACATTCAACATATGTATTTCCTTTGAAAATGAATTTCGAAAATTTGGTACGGTCACAAATGATTTGATGACTACCAGAAATATAAAAATATATTTAATTTGAAATATCAAAATTATGAAGAAAATGTGACATTCCCTTGCAAAAGGACTTACTATTCAGGTAGAAGACCACTATTGTCTTTTAGAGTTCATGAACTTGATGGCATTGTCTACCCCTTCTTCTCACAGGGGAAGATTTGAAATAACAATTAGAAGACATTCCTTCAAAAACACTCTGAACAGACATCAAGCCAGAACAATTCAGGAAACACTCTCTTAAGCTCACTGCCTATGATAGAGATTTGCATTTATTCTAGATAAGCATTTGATTTATTAAGATATAGTTGTGATATTATAAAATACTTAAATTTGCTTAGAGAATAATATATTTATTTTAAACACAGTGGTGTTCTCTTGATTATTACTAATACTTCTCTCTTAAACATATATACTTACAAGCCCTTTTGCTAAACCGCTCGTGCTACACACACTACTACTACAAATACACTATTACCAATTACATTTCACCATACATCCTCTCACCAGGAATAGGAATGGAGAAGGAAAAATGTAAACATTAACTAGGACTGCGATATCTTTAAATTTAGGTCAGTGGGGGAAGATTTCTTGAATGGAACCCCTAACAGAGAAGGAGAGATTAAAAAGTCCATCATTCTGTCTCATTCCTTATAAATAAGCAGGGAGGCCAGACTAATAAAGAAGATAAAAAATAAAACTACGGCTGGCTTTTTCTTTCGTAAATCTAGTATTATTTAGTCATTGATATAATAATAATGGGGCGTTCACTGCTCCCAAACTTATATAGAGGAGTGGTGGAATCTTTTGAAAGCCTTTGGAAGAAAGTAGAGTGTTTAAAAGGCCTTTTCATGTTATTATCAAAACCAGTTTAGTGAATCTCAATTAACTTACGAATTATGGGCGGCAATATTTTTCCTTTTTTTGCACAATTTAATCTCATCCGTCAGACGGGGATAAAGTTAATTGGATTGAGCTCGAGATTTTTTTTTTTAGAAGAGCCAAAAAAAGTCTTTGGTTTTAGTCCTCTTTAAAAAAGGACTTTAGAGTAGATTAGATTGTTAATAATTACTTTCTTATATAAGATGCAATCATCAGAGAGTATCATATTACATATTAAGTACTTCCTTTATTCAAAGTTTAGCAGATTTGGTTGAAGCAGCATTGATAATAATCTAAATAGGCCATAGTTAAACCAAGAATTTGTCATGCAGAAAATAGGATTGGAGGTCCTATTCGATTTTTTTCTAAATTTCGTAAAACTACCCCCTAAAACTGCACTATAGCGCCCATAATATTGAACAAATACGATTGAATTTTAACGTCTCAAATTTTTCAGAACCATTCATAAACAATTTTTTTTTTTCAGAAAAATGTTTCAAATAAAAAAAAAATCTCAAAAACCGATTCTGTAAAAATCGCTCATCCGATTAACTAATGTAGCGAAAGTAGTAATTGGGAAAAATCAATTTGGAAAAATAGTTTAATGAAGTTTTGACAATATATTTTAAGTGAAATAATTTTGGAAAATAAAATAATGAATTTACCTTCAAAAATAGTGTATTTTAGAGCCAGGTACTATTAAATTAAGATCAGTGCTATTGAAGAGACAAGGGGACAAGAATCCGTTAGGGTAAGACAATGCCACTTGGCCAACTGTTTTATAGGAGAAAATCCCTCCAAGAGCAGAGCATTGTTTAGACAGTCTAAATTCTGTTTTCAAACAGAATAGTCTGAATTAGATAGTCAACCAAAACTTTTGTATTAGGAATCACTCTCTTAAATTCAGTGCCAGTTTAAGTGTTAACATTTGAGTTTTCAATCAATCTAGCTACTAGTTATTTGTTTCCTTGCATTCATAAGTTAATTCAAGATTCAAAATTAATAATAATCTTGTAAATTTACTAATTTAATATACATAGTTAAATTATTTATTTAAAAGTGGTTCTTATTCCCTATTTCTAACTTCTATGACTATCTCAAACATACACACAAGCCCCTTAAAAAACCGCTCGTGCTACACGCTACTACTACACAAACAATACACCATCACACCAAATCAAATTTCATTAGACACTTCTTATAGATACGTAAGAAAAGCCTAAATTCAGAAGTGAGACAGTCAAAACGAATTCATGAAGAAATTTTCATTAACCAACAACAATCTTGCCTAGGTGTCTTCAAAACTCCTTAGCTCCTCTAAATCTCTAAGTCTACTAAGTAATATGTATAATTTCGATACTTAATACAATTATTTGTGAAAAACAAAACAAAAAAACAATTTTAAGTTAGTGTATGTCTCTGTATTCTACGTAATATCTAATTGGCTATAACACTTTAAATAGTATAATTCGGCTGAGGAAAGTCTTGGTTACCTTGTAAATTTACTAATTTAATATGCCAGAAATTATATTATAAATATAATTAGAAGAAAATTATGATTTGAAAGAAAAATGCAAGTTGGTTGGCAAAAAAGGGTAAAACCCAGGTAGAAGACCACCGTTAGAAGAGAGATCACAGAACTTAGTTAGCTTTGTCTTTTACCCCTTCTCACAAGGGGAGAATATAGAACTACCAAGAGAAGGCATTCTTTCAAGAGAGAGACTCTAAATTCTGCTTTCAAATGACACACTCTAATTTGGACATTCATCGGGGCACTTGATTCAGAAGACGCTCAATTAACTTCAGTGCACAGTTATAAGGGTTTAGCATTTATCTAGCCAATAATTGATTTAATAAGCATATTGTTGTGATATTATAAAGTATTAAAAATTCATTTAGAGAATAATATATTTATTGTGAAAACAGTAGGGTGATCTCTTGATTATTTCTAATACTTTTCTGTCTTTAAAACTTACATACACACAAGCCCTTTGCAAAACCGCTTGTGCTTACTACTTACAAACCATACAACAACACATCATATCACACCAATTACATTTCACTGATTTTCTGCAAATTTAAAATTTTTTGCAATATTTTTAATGTATTTTAAATGTTAGATAGTTAGCAGTACCATACATTGTATAGTACTGGTGCACATTAATAAAAAGCTTAACGCTACTGTTCCTCAGGAAAATGTTTCATATAAAAGTTCAAGATATTTAGGTGGTGTAGTATATGAAGTTTAAAGAAAATAGTTGCAAACCTTATCGAGAAAAATCGCGAAAACCCGGGGGGAAAAAACCTTACAGTAATGCCGCACTTTTTCGGATGATGTATGAATGCTCGAAACCTTCATGTCAAATACGGTGATAATAACTAAATGAATACCAAGATAGAGGGTTCCGCAATCTTCCGTTTTTGAGATATTGTGTTACATACACACATTCAGACACACACACCCATTCGCTAAAAACCATTTTTTTCGTACTCAGGGGACCTCAAAACATGTATTTCCGGTGAAAACTTGATTTCACAAATCTGGCACGAAATCGTAATACTTCCTCTTACTAATAGCAAGTAAAAAGTATGAGAAAGTAAAAAAAAAGAAAAAAATTGCAGAAATGAATTTTTTTTTTCTCTCTATTTTCTCCAAAACGGGCTTTGACAATTTAACTTTAAACTTGGAATACTAACTATACAACATATAAAGGCTACAACTTTGTAAAATTCTCCAGGAAAATTC
>JAAEAF010003500.1:0-23795 GCA_011037195.1 Triatoma infestans
ACGGAAGTTATCTTTCCTCCTTCTTAAATTATGCGTACCCTTCTAGATTTCATTGGCTTTAATTACATGAGCTTCTAATTGATCTTATATCTCTCTCAGTTTTCTCATTCTCAGGATCCAACTTTCTCTCGAGCGCTCGGTAGGATACTGCAAGTCATTTGATTGTCTTGAGTGGGTTTCCTCAATTTGAAAGTTGTTTGGATTTCCTTCCATAGTTAAGAAAGGCAGGAGAGTATTTGGTGGACTCCTCGCTACGGAATTCAAGACCAATTGGACCTCTTGAATATATTTTTTCCAATTTTTATGGGATCCTCCAAGGTATGAATTTACATTACATTACGTTTCGAACGTTCGACCGGTTTTGCCTGTGAATGATTAAAAGGTGTACGCTGATGATATATTACGCTAGTCTCACTACACATGAACTCACTAAATTTGATCTCTTGTCAGTGATAATGACCCTAGTGCCCCCAAACCTTCAACACAGACTTGCACAGAGCAAAGTTAGTTTTCTTGGGTAGAGGGGTCCAGCATTCCCTAAGAACTGGCCACCAACTCCGGGTACTCCACGAAGAGGCGCGTAATTAATGTTGAGCATTATGGCGTTTGTCCACTCGGAACCCGAAAGCAATTTTTTTTTTTACAGACGAAATTGTTCGCCTTTGGAGTATCTTTAAAGTGGCGAACACCGATAACCTGCCACTTACATTTGCTCCATTCTTCAAAGGCCGCTTCTCTTAGGAAGCGTCGCAGGCGCCTTACAGATGGCATTTCGTCCTAATTTGCAATAATGGAACCGAGATGAACCTTATATTCCTGCACGTCCTTAGTGTAATTCCATTATTAATGAATTATTTATGGAATTATTAATGAATTATATAATATATTAATCATTATTTTCAAAAATTAAAATAAATTATAGTAGTGACAATCTACAGTGGTAAGCATCCCTAACTTAGGCAGTAAGAATTGCAGACCAATCTCTTCCATGAATTAACTCGATACAATGCGGGGTGCAAATCTGTGAGCAACTAAAATATTTGAGGCGCATATCATTATATTTAGGGTACTCAGTCATAAAATGGTACAGATCTTCATTACAATTTAGAGTACACAGTTGACAGACAGTTCGGTGAACTCTGCGAGTGTTAAGGTTTGTATGTTAAATGTAGCATTTGAGATCTTATTTTGATAATTAATTTAGAATTTTTAAAAGTTTCAGAAAAAAAGGTAATTGTTATTTAAATTAAACGACAAAAAAAAACTATATAAGAGGTGAAAGTTACCATTATTAGCTTGTAAATGTAATGTAATGTAAAATTAATATTCTCGTTAATGAGCATAGATTTTAAAAGTAATTCAGAAAGGTTAATTGTTCCAGTATGTTCATATTAATATCAATAAATATCGTTACTATTTAGAAGATCCAACCACTCATTGTACCATCCCAGCCTCTTGTCCATCATAGACAAAGCCAGTATTTTTACAAGTCTACAATCAGATATTTCAAATAAAATTTTCTTAATATATTTAACATGTAGACGATATGTGTACATAAACATAGTATTCAAACCACCCCCTAGAACAGGAACTAATTAGGTATTTATTGCGGCAGACCAAATATGTTTTTTGAGGAAGAAACGCTGTAATTATTCAGCCTCTTCGAGTGGCCTACATCTCCAAACTTGAGCCGCATAGCACATAATCGAACATGAAATTAAATAAAAGAGTCGAATCTTTGAACTGAAACTCACCTACCATTCCATCTTACCTACTATAATGTGCAAATTTAGCCTTGATTAATTCTTCAGTTAAATGATTTTTGAAATTTAAATTGAAATTAAATTTTACTCCTAAATAATCATATTCATTAACAATAACAATCTTTCTCTACTTGTGATTTTACCAGCATTTGGTCTAAATATAAGCATTTTAGATTTCTTCAAAATGACATTCAAGTTCCATTTAGAGCAATAGGCGTCATAATTCTGAATCATATGCCTCATGATAACATTATCCTCAGATAGAATGACGGACATCGTTAGCATATGCTGACAGTTTAATTTTAACATTGTTTTCTTGATACCACCATCAAGCTCACCACCGAAATCGTTCAGGAACAGACTGAAAAAGGAGCGGGAATCTATTCTGCAATATATCCGAATAGAGAGAGTTATGATATGGTATTTATAAACGAAAGCCCACGGTAATTCTCTAATAAATCTAGGTTGCCTTTTTTAATGTAAGGGGAATATTATCGACTGGACAAAGCTATATGGGACCGTTCAGTTGTTATAAATTTGATTAAAAACATTTAACTTTTCAAATAATACATTGGGCGCACTTATATAAAATTCATATGGGATTCTGGCCCGGCCAAGAGCTTTACTTAATTTGGCTTTTGATATTACAAAATTTAATTCATCGAAAGTCATTGTTTTACCTAACTCCAAATTAATCACATAAGGCGTACGGACATAAATACATTCAGCATATGCCATAGTAAAGGAGGATTTCAAATCGCTTTAAAATACTCCTTAACTTCTTCCGGCTTGCAAGTTGGAATATAAAATATCTTATCTTTTCCTAACTATTAACTATAAACCAAAATTGTTTACTATGATTTATAAATTTCAATTTCGAAATTAAACTTTCGTTAAATTCTCTTAAGTTTCTGTTTGCACACCTGTTTATATAGTCTATTAGCTTCTAAGTATAGAAATTTAACCAAACTGGAAATGGCTTAACGGAAAACATTTAACAATTTAAATGATCTTTTTCTTAAAGTTAAACAATAACAGTCTAGCCAAGATTCTTTAAATGGTTTCTTAATGTTGGTATTTATTACGAGGCTTCATCACTATGTAGCCGCAGCCTGCATAACGTGCAATATTTTCCTTCTTAGATATAGCAACTTGGCTCTTCTAAATGTTGTTAATAATAAGTCCTAGTGTATCAATATACCTATATTTTATAAGTGCAGCAAGTTTGATAAATATTGCTATTTATGAGTAGAACTTCTTAATAGCTATTAAATTTATTTATTTACATTAACAGGCAACATAACCCTTTTATAAATGATTATACAAACAGCACTGATATATAACGTATATAATAAAAATAATTCCTTACACAAAATACAATTAACCAAAACAACCATCATACATCCATTATAAACTATAAATAAGTATAACATGCAAAAAAAAAAAAACTTCAAAAATATTACACAGGTAACAGAAGGAACAAACATTGAATCAAAACAAAACAAAACAAAATAAAATCATTATAATCCAATTATTCTTCTAATCATTTTAGCTGATGTATTGAATAAGTCAATGTTAAAGAGATTAGCATGTCTTAAATTTATTAAAAGTGGTGAATGATATAAATAATTGGTTTATACAAAGTTTACTGAAATTAGATTATTGTGTCTGGCCTGAATAGAAGGTATGTTGAAATAAATTTCATTTATAAGATATGGGACAGTCTAGAAAATTATTTAGAAGTTTGTACAAAAATAATATATGTCATTAATTAAACGTCTGTTTTCTAATGAAGAAATTATAAACCTACCATAAATTTCATTGTAAGGAATGTTATTGTACTCATAGCCTAAACGAACCAATCGTCTTTATTAATCTTTTCTGAATGTTCTCTAATCTGTTGATAACATTTGTGATATGGAGATCAGATAATAGAGTTGTATTCCAGAATGGGGCGTACGATGAAATTGAAAAGACTGACTATAACAGAAACATCATGAAAATCTCTAGTAGTTCTAGATGTAACTTAGGAGCAATCCTATAGGGAAAGCTTGAATTATATTTATCTCAATGGGAAGATTCTAGTACATTCTTGCAAATTTCCTGAACCACTTTGTCACACTCGTTACTCTCCGGCATCTCTCTGAATTTAAGATTGTTCTTTTTAGTTTTATTTTCTAAATCTGCTACTCTTCCTTCAGCTGCTATTTCTCTTCTTGTAACACCACTGTTCTTCTCTGATCTTTTCAAATCCGACAACTAAATTATCAATTTTCTCTTCAAGCTTATTCAAATCATCTTCAGTAGCAACCTCAACACCTGTTCACGCATCACTTTTATCATTGTCTTTATTTCAACCACCCACGGTGGCTGTAAATTAACATTGTCATCACCCATTTTACAATTTCCTTGATTATTCAACGTTTTTACCAATTCAAGAGAGCTAGGGGTACGCTTTGTTTTACAAAATTTGTCTTTCGACAATAAATATTTATCAATAGTTTCCTGACTCAAATTTTTTAAACGTAAAATAATACCAACAATAAACAAACTTGTTTCATAAACAGAGAGCAACAGCAAAGTGAATGCTCTTAAATTTTTTCTATGTTAATTATGATGAACTTTGTCAGAACAGATAAATATCAAACTTCAAACTCTCCTTAAGCCTGCACGGTAAAATAACTAAAGAAAATACTTACGCTTGGAAAAGTCCTCCTATGGCAGATGCACACCAAAAGCTGTGGAGAGGGATGAACCCCTACACACTGGTCTCACCCACTCAGGCCCAAACTGCCTCCCTCCACTCGGCACCAGCACTAGATCAGGCTCGCTCCCCTCTCTTGTCCTCTTCTCTCGCGGCCGTCTCCCTCTCTTCTCTCTTGACTATTTGCGCTTACACCCCTCTCTCATATACAAGTACCAAACTCACATATAAATAATACTATAAAAATAAATAATTTTCTTTTACAATTTTCTCAGAAACTGTTCTATAAAAATTCATGATCTTTTGTGCTATTATTCATTATACTTAGATCTAAAGTTGTGCCAATTTTTAACTATAAACTCAAAACATAACCACACTTTATAAAAGAAATACAAGATACGATATTCACTCTCTGAATGCTCGATTGGAACTCTTAATTGTACTATCTTAGGCATTTACTTTATTTGTATTACTAATTATTTGATAGTAACAACTGACGTAGTGGTCTGTCGAGATTAAATGTTGCTTTTCAAAGTCAAAGAACAAGAATTAGAAATAAGATAGGTAAGTAATTATTTAGTGATGTAAATTTACTTCAAAAAGTTGCATATCTCCATTTATTGATGCTTTCATTATTAAAAAGAACCATAAATACAATTCTTTTAAAAAATGGAAACAACATGAGGCCCCCTCAGGTATGGAGACCCCTTCCTAATCTAGTTAGTCTTCACAAAACACTTTCAAAACAGTATATAAATTGATTTTGCTCTGTGCAAGTCTATGTTATCGCACTGTTTCATCAAGACATCCTTATGATAAGAGAACGCCCGATAATGAATAACAAATTTGTTGATTTGGTTTAAAATTGATCTGGAATGATTTGCCGGGCGGCCACTACTGTAAGGTTGTTTTCCCCTCGACCTGCAGGTTTTTGGGGCGGCTTGCCGTTATTTTCTGCGGAAGGGTAAAGATGCAGCTTTTAGTGGTATTTCGGTGCAGCCCGTGTCCGCCGGCTGTGCAGGTAAAGACAATAGACTAGGTTGTGCGAGAGAAATAAATTGGAAGTGAATCAGTTTGAGTCATGAAACCCTAGGTTGAGCGCATCCTGTAAAAGGTAGGGCGATGTTTTTATTCTCATCGGATGCCACGGCGCGGAGGAGGATGGTCCCTAAGCGATGCCTCGATTGGTTACGGAGCACGGGCAACTGGATGAAGTGGCTTGATATGGATCTGTGATGGACGATGGTACTTGCCGCTGTCGGGCCGAGGAAACAGCGGAGTCATATCCTTTTGCTTTGTAACGCATGAGGATTTAATGTTACGCCTGTGGAGAAGGATTGGCTTCCTCATCAACCTTGGGAATGAAACCCTGCCTCTTTTGCTGGAGAATGGTACCGCCTATGGAGGCGTTCAGGGAGTTTGCGGAGGTGGCCCTCAGGCGCCGTATGTCGTGGAGTAGGTGTGGTGGGTACTCTGTCAGGGATCGTTAGGTTGGTCAGTAGGAGCGTGTATTTGGTCTGACGGTAATTTATTGTTTAATCGAGAATGAATGTGGTATGAATTTTTTTTTAAACTAGTCATTAGTAGTGCAGTAAAAGTAGCATTGTTAGATAAGATAAGATATGTATGTTTGATATGGGTGTAATTTATTGATGAGGTGTGTAGTTCTGTTTACAGTATTTTTTTTTTTTTAGGTAGTTTTAAGAAATATCGAATACGAGTATGAGCGCCCAGTACAGCCTCTTGGGTGTATAAAAAGAAAAACTGGTTTAAACTTTCAGTTAAAAAAACAACTAATTTTTCTGTTTACAATAAAACTAAAGTAAGTTCAATAAATAAAACACAAATATTTAGAAGCAGCTGGTATTTCTATGTATTTTTTTTTTTTTTTAAATACAGTATTAATGTTATCTGTATCTAAATGATATCTGTGATATTGAGCTCAAGAAGTTTTTGTACATTCACGTGTATGATTCTGACTATATGTACAAAGAAAGATACAATTTTGTAGAGAAACTTATATAAAAACAAAAACAAAAAAAATTTGGGAATTATAAATTGAAATTTTAAATCTATTGCCGGAAGAACGTTGGGTACATCGCTATGGTCTATTTTTTTATTCTTTGTCATAGCTAGTGAATTATAACAAACCATGTAAACTGATATGGTTTAGATAAACTATTTTTAGATAATTAGCGCTAAAGTGTTGACAAAATTGGACCAACTATCCTTTGCCTTTGCTAGACTTTCTGGAATAATAAGTTCTCCGATATAGAGATTTCAAAAACAACAAAAAAAAGTATGAGGTTAAGAAATTACAATAAGCTTCTGTTTTGGGCGCGGGCAATACGACAGAACTCACTTTTCCGATAAAATACCAAACACTTAATATGCCTGCAGGAAGTTGCTAGGTCTAAGAACTGAGGAGCGACCAAATTTTTCCCATAAGTCATCTGTAAATGTTCAAAATATGTACGGTGTGCAACACGTTCATCTTGATCTTCTTCTTCTTCATCAAAAGTTCCAATTTGTCCAGTAATACTGCAAACTGATTCTGATTGCTGGAATCGCTCTTCCATCTTTTCGGTATCCAGTTCTGGCAGTATTAATGTCGTCGTATAAACCTTATTCATATACTCCTAGAAAGTAACAGAATATTAAGCCACAAAAATAATTAGAATAAACGAGACAAATATATTCCACTAATAAATGAAACGTCTATTGGTCTCAACTATTGAGGCATACATAAATTTTAAAAATCTGTTGTTGGGAACCCCTGAAATACGTTTCATTCCCAAATTTATTACAATTAAGACAAAGAAATTAAATCAATTTAAACGTGTGTTTTTAATAATATTGACTTGCAGCCTAATATTATTGCTTTAATGCTTTTTATTGCCACAGCTTGTTATAAATCTTAATTGCACTAAAAGATAAGTAACCATGACAAAATAGTTCCTTTAGGAGCATGCGGCGTTAGAAGTATTGCTGGGGCTGACTCCACTACAGCCTCTAGTACAAGCGGATGCAAGGGCCAGCGCATACAATGAAACTGGAAATACATTACTTTCCTTGCAGAGAATGGACATAATACGTGAGGGGGACCCAGAATCAGGGATAAACACGACTGGGAGCCCTAAAATCAAGGGCGGATGGACCAAAGGATGGGCAAGACGCGCTCAGGTCAGGCTGGGAGCGTGTGGTTCACGGATGGCTTCAGGATGGCATTCTGTGCTGGGGCCGGCATATATGGGGTGAAGCCGGAGGTACTCATTGAGACGCCTCTTACTCACCTTATCGGGCAGTTCCTTATCCATCTTTTCCGACGCAACAAAGTTCATGGGGCATGAAGAAGACATGTGGGGATTAGAGGTAGTGAAATAGCTGACCAACTGGCCAGGAATGGGACGAATACTCCTTCTGTAGTCCACAATCAGTTCTAGGGATAACCAAAGGTACAGTACGTGCATCTCTCAGAGACTGGCTTCGGAGGGAGCACGACCTAATCTGGAAACTAAGTCCAGGAGCCAAACACAACAAGATGATGATGTAGAAGCTGTGTAAACAAAGTATCAAAGAGACCCTTTGCTTAGAGGAAGGAACCAGATTAATTTGGTAACAGGCCTTTTCAGAGGCTTGGCAGCTTCAAAAAACACCTACACAAGGTGGGGATAATTAACTCGGAACCTTTGTGTAGATTATGTCAGAAAGAGAAGGAAACGACCTCAGACCTATTGTTCGATTGTTGCAATCGCTTAGATTGCGCTGTGAGATCAATCAATTTGGCATATTGAGACCAGAAGAGATAATACGCAAAATAAACTGGTTGGGAAAAAACTCAACCTCATGAAGATGGGAGGATTCTCACACTAGACCTGCAGGGGCTAGCACAATAAGGTTAAGTCTTTCCTATTTGAATAAGTATGGTTTTAGGGAATGTGAGTTAAAAAATTTTAAATATAAAGGACTAAAGTGAAGTATAGAATAGAAAGAGTATAAAATTTTCTATCGATCCGTTTTCAAGGCAACTGTGAAAGATTATAATTTATCAACACGTCAAGAGGAGTGGGGATTGGTGTTAAAAACACGTACACTGTGTATCTATTTTGAATTAACCTACATTCAATAATCTCAAAGTACATCATAACAAGGATAGTAAGTAAAGAGGGTCATTGTACCACCGTAGCTCTTTATTGACTAATAATATGACTTTTTTTATTTACGTATTTCTACAAATATTTATTACATCAGATATACATTTTCCGTAATAGCCTGCTTCTTTTTGTGGTCATCGATCGGTTTCGGGTGTTCGCCCATCTTCAGGATGTTTTTATAAAAACGGTGTGATAACAAAGACTTGCACACAGCAAATTTAGTTGTTACACTGAATATTGATAAAAACATCCTGATGTTGGGCGAACACCCGAAACCGGTCGATGACCATAAAAAGAAGAAGGAAAATATATCTGATGTAATAAATATTTGTTATGGTGGTTGGTTCCGCAGAGCTGGAAAGCATCAGAGACTTTTCCCGTGGGAGCCTGCTTTCATTTTGTGGTCATCGACCGGTTTCGGGCGTTCGCCCCATCTTCAGGATGCGTTCTTCAGACAGTGTGCCGACACGACTCGTACAGAGACGTGTAGTGTGAAACTAAGTCTCTGTACGAGTCTGTGTTGGCACACTGTCTGAAGAACGCATCCTGAAGATTGGCGAACGCCCGAAACCGGTCGATGACCACAAAATGAAGCAGGCTACCACGGAAAATGTCTCTGATAATAAATATTTGTTAGAAATATAAGACACACAAGGTGAATTGTGAAAATTAATTGACAAAACTAAAGGAAATAAATAATTAAGATTAGGTAATACAAGTAATTCTGATTGGTAACATTATCATAAACTTTATAATATAAAACATGTCGTAATATTATGCAACTATTTAGATAAATCATTTCATCTCACGGAAATTAAAATACCAAAATGTAAGAAACCGCCATGATTAGACAAAATTCTCTATGAATACTAAAGAATGCTTCATATCATTTTCTTATACAATACCATACAAATTTGATTGCTTTTAAGGATAAAATCTTGTAGCAATGAAGTAGGCCATCACCAAAGAAATATAAGTAAAATTTAAAATAATTTCACAATAAATGCAATAAAAGTTCTCGGCCTAGTGTGAAAATGAGTTTTTTTTTTTATTTTAAAAATGCATTTATATCACAATGTAGTCTCCGTTTAGTTCAATACAGTTTGTCCAACATTTCTCCAATAACTGGATTCCGTCCCTAAAGTGCGATTCTGGAAGATCTTCAAAACATCCATTTACCGCTGCTATGGCCTTTTCATTTGACCCAAAATACTTTCCAGCCACAAATTTCATAAGTTTTGGGAATAGATGAAAGTTGGAGGGAGCCAAATCTGGCGAACAGCAAGGATGTTGCAACAATTAATATCTCAAATCATTCAATTTTCCCCTTGCCAAAATGCCTTTGTGGGCGGGTGCATTGTCCTGGTGAAAGAAGATTATTCTTTTGCAAACCAGTCCTTTTCTCTCTAATTTTTTCATGTACCTGGTCAAGAAGATGTGCGTAGTTTAATTAATTGTTGAACCCTTTGGCAGTTCATCAATTAAAAGAATTCCTTTGGAATCCCAGAAAACACCAGCTTTCCAGCCGAAAGCAGTCTTTGCTTTCTTCGGTTCAGAGCCACCGGCTTCTATCCACTGCTTGTAATGTTGTTTTGTCTCAGGTGTAATGTGGGCGCAGAAAATTGGTTAGATTCTTCTAAAAAAAACGGCACAAATATTGCTGAGAAACTTGATTCCTCATTTATTTGTGATCAGCATTTAACAAATGCGGCACCCATCTTGCACAAAGCTTTCTGATTCTGAGTTTTTCGTGTAAAATGTGCCGTACCCTTTCTTCTGAGATGCTTCTAGCCTTAGCTATCTCATTCACCTTTAATCGTCGATCATCTACAATCATATTGGGTATCTAACTCGATATTTTCTTAGGTAGTTGCAGTTTTTGGCTGTCATTCATTCGATTTACGATCACGTTTAAACTCATTTTTTTGTTTACTGTTGATAAAGAAGTTGCAGACTCCTTTTATATTTTCACCAACTTTGGATGAATTTCTGTTGTCGATAAACCATCCAAAACGAAGAATTTTATGATGGAACGGTATTCAAAATTTTATTCATTTTGTCAAAAACACACAACACGCTTACTTCAAACAGCAGTAAAAAACAATTTGTTTGCTCAAATTTGCATTTGGTATTGCAACAAGTGTGCCAACATAACAAAACAATAATTTCATTTGTATCAGAGCCATCTATGGGCTGGGCCGAGAACTTTTCCTTGTCCTAGTAGTTATAACAAAAAAAAACAATTACAAAGAAAGGTGTGTCACAGGAATGCCACCATAAAGAAGTGAATAATATAACATAAACCTTGCTCTGAATTGGATATAAAAAATTTACAAAAAAAAAAAAAAAATTATAAAATGCCCATAAAACAATCAAAAAACTGGAAATAATATCGGAAAAAGAAAAGCAAACTCAATGAAAAGTATCATTATACACAATGTTAATTCATGAATCTTTTTTTCCGGCTTATCTATGCCGATACCCAAGACATTTTAACGCCAAAAATCTCTGCCTTCCTAGTCACCATACTGTAGGCCTCACCCGTCATTCCCTTCTCCAAATCTTCTGGCCATCTTTTCCTTAGTCGGCCTCTGTTTTTCCTCCCCTCTGGAGTATACAAAAAAATCCGTCCACCTGACGTCGTCCATTCTTATTAGGTGTCCGAACCATATCAATCTCTTTTGGTCAATTTTTTCCAGAATATTATGCTATACATTATCCCGCTCTCTGATCATAGAGTTGGGTATATGTTGTATCCTGGAAATGCCGCAGCTTCTTCTTCAGAAGCCCATCTCCAGAGCTAACCATCTTTTTCCCTCTTTTTTTTCTAATGGTCCAAGCTTCGGCCCCGTAAAGAGTAGCGCCCACGAAGAAAGCATCAAATATTCTTCTTTTTGTCTCCATATGCACACTTGTATTCCACAGCGGACCTTATTCCATTGAGTTAAGAACACACTATGTGCAAACTGAATTTGCTCTGTGCAAGTCTGTGTTATCATATTGTTGGACAAACGCTTCCTGAAGATGGGCGAACGCCCGAAACCGGTCGATGACCACAAAAAGGAGCAGGCTATCATGGAAAATGTCTCTGATGCATGCAGCTCTGCGGAAGCAACCACAACTAACTTTTTTTTTCTTTGAGTTATGTCATCCTTCACCCCATGCAAACAGATTTTCTAAAAATCTTATTTTTTCTGAGGGAATCTTGCAATATGGGCTGAATGGAAGGGAAATTGAATACTGGAACACAAAAAAGAAAATAAAAAACGTATGTGAAAACACATGACATAAGGTTTCTAAAATTTAAAAATTTTCAACACACTTTTAACTACCCTAATGCGATTATAAAATCAGTTGCAATTAAAAGAAACACACTTAGGATAAGCTTCTTTTATACTGTATCGAAATTTGGATGTTGAGTTTTTTTAAATACAAAAGAAAAGTTTTTAACCAATGGTACCTGTATGAAGTTGGTCTACCACATTTAGAAATATTTATTAGGGGTCTAAGGGATAGGCGATATTAGACTTACCTCTAAAGTATAGCGTACGGTTCCACCAACTATAGAGTATCGAAACATTTAGAAAGGTTTGTCAATTACAACTTTAAGAATTGAATTGGGAGAAATCCTTCGGCTATTTTACATCAGATTTCTTGTTTCTAATCCAATGTCTGGTAATCCATAGATTTTTTCCGTTATTGTTGTTTCTGGTGGTTGCGCGGGGTGTATATAAGTGTCAGCCCCAGACGGGTGTGATTCATGCGAAAGCCTCGGCTTTCCAGATCACAATCAATTTGACTCTGCCCTATAGCTCTACATTTACTTATTTTGAAGTAAACTAGATATATCAATATCTAGTTCCATAATATGTCGTCCCCGTGGAATGTCTTTCTTTATAGATGAAATAAAAAATAAATTTGTATTTCAATGGTTGGAACAAATGAAAGAAAAATGAATCACCTGGAATTCCATTCTGGCGGTTTCATTCAAATCGTTGTATATGGTCATTATATCCATATATTTGGCGTGGGTATGTACCGCTTGCTGTTTGGCTTCTAAAAATTCCTTGTTGATATTTTCCACTTCCAATTCAGCCTCTTTCTCAGCCTCTGATCTGATCTCGTGACCATCTGGACCGATCGTATCACCTAGCGTTCCTTTACGACGCCATTCTGCATCTTCAAGTTTAAGTTTGGCATCATCTAAGCGGCAACGTAGTTTCATTACATTATTACCAGCCTCTTGTTTATCTCTGTTTAAGAAAATATCAAACAACACTTGTTTATTTAATGCTAAATTGAATCTGCTAGGGAGTGGTTATCCCTGCTGCCAGCTATTCCCTCTGGAATTCCCCTGGAGATGAATGACTAAGAAGTAAAGCTTTGTTAAAAAAAAAGTCTTTGAAGGTGAGTATCAAAAGAGTGGAACTGTGGATTCTCTCTGTTCAGTAATAAAGTACTAGCCATTGTTTGCTATACGTATGTATCAAAAACCTATGAGGGAATTAGGGCTAAAACGTTTGGGTCAAGCTAAGACCTGACTAAACGATTATAACCATAAAAAATCTGAAGCGTGCATCAGTCTAAGTAAAAGTAGGCTTGATGTGCGTCGGGTTTCCTCGCGGGGCATTGAAGGCTCAGAGGACACTTGAAGAAGCTAGGCCTAGATCACGATAGAATTGCAGATTCTGTGATGGAGGAGACTCCAACATACCTTTTAAGGGACTGTAATGAGCAGACTGGGAACCAGAACTGCAGGCGTTATGAAATCTGCAATTTCTTGACCACTCGTAATAAAAAGTTTGGTTTCTGATCATTTAATGAGAAATGTGGTGTAAAACATTCACCTATAATGATTAATTTTCAATAAACTTTCAATTTACTCTCACAGAAATATTGTAGGGAAGCCAACTATCTACTTAGGCAGGTAATAGATAGAAGTGATTAGATTTTAGAAGTGATTATTCCAGAAGAGAACCCCCATAACATTGAACGTACGACATATAAATTTTTAAATTTAACGACATACATTTCGCAGAACTACCTACACTCAAATTTTTCGGAATAATATTTCAAATAAAAGTGAAAGGTTGATATCTGTGTAGTTAGCAATCCACGTTTAAAGGAAATCATAATTGTTTTCGAATTTAGAGGTTACCATGAAATCCCAACACCATAATGTGTACTTTCCAATAGAGATAAACAGTCTTCCAGAGATTCGCACATATCGTCGTTGTCGACGGAGTATTGTATACCCATTTTAAAAAAATTGAGGAAAGTTCGGCCATTCTCAGCTCCATAGTTCGGCTGTTCTCGATGTTTTTTGGTAAAAATTTTAGGTTTAAACGTGGACAAAATTAGGCAAAGGTTTGGTTTAGATAAGTTGGGTAAAAATTAAAGTAGGGTAAAAAGACCGGTTCTGGCGCAAGGGCTACGGAGCCAAGTCTTTTTTGGGGGTTGCAAGAACGCCGCTGCCATCATCCAAATCAATGAGCTTAATTCAAAGATGACGTCATCAGATTAAATATTATCCAAATCGCGCCCCACCCCCACCCCCAGGCCAGACCTAAATTCAAAAGATAGCCCCCAACCTCCCACCCCAGGCCAGACCTAAATTCAAGAGAAAAAAAAAGATTTCTACATGACCTTGAATCGAACCAGCAAACCCAGCACTCACAGTCGGTTATCTAAACCAGTAGACCACCGATGCCACTCGGTCCTATGTAGAAAAAGATCTCGTCTATAAATTTATGTGCGTTGTACGAGCGCGTTCCAAGTTAGTTGTTTAGTTGTAGTAGTGTGTTTAAAAAATTTTTTTATTACTGCTTACACCTATTAATTATAGCACGTAGATTTCAACGGAAGAGAGAGAGGAAGTTAAGATGACGCAACATTTAAGCTGATAAGAAGGTTTTACATATATATCGCAGAGCAGCTCGCTATCATCCTATCTTCGACCTTGAGGTCAATCTAATGCGATAACTTAGCATTATTTTTTTTTAATTGAATTTCAGTCGGTCAGAAGACCGCACAACCGCTGTTATGACTCACTCGAGACATATATAGATAAAAACAGTTGGTTAGAAGATATTGCATAATTGTAGATGTCCTTGGTCTTATCAGCATATACTGTTTAATCACACCAAACCATTATGATACTGGGTGTTAACATTATACATATTAAAAAATGCATACCAGCTAATAAATATTTTTTGAGGAGTTAGAATAAAAACTCATTTATATAATTGTTTTACAAATTTTTTATTATCAATTTGTTACAATGACATGTTTATGGTATAATACATTGAATAATTAATAAAACATTTATTTAATTTTTTATGGTATAATACACTGTTTTGATCAATTAATACCAAAATATTTATAATGTATCATAAAAAACATAAAATTAATTTTTTGGTCTAATATGTTTACGCAAACGTTAATCTGCATCAATATCCTGCACTAAAATGTCCCGGTGTCCATAGGCCAACGAGTTTATTCCATCAGGCAGGATGAACCGTTTATTATCTGAGGCTGAAAGGCTTCGTTTATTAATTAAGGTGGAGTAGACTTTATGCCCTACCGACCGAATCGATTTCATTATGCTTAACATCGAGACATCGTTGAATAGGACGGATTTATAATCGGCAAATCCAAGTTTCTTAAGCGTAGATCTTTGCACGCCTTTTGCACGCTTCTTTATATCCCCATCCACATCAATAGCATACATCTTCGGACGCAATGCAACCACTTCGGTAATTATGCGCCCATCCACTTCATCCTTAAATTTCCCCAATACCTTTTTATTTTTAATTGAGAAATTCGGATGGCTTGGATGATATCCTGACGTGTCAAAATGATCTTCCATTTCCAGCATATCCTTAAAAATGTCATCTGTGCTGATACGGTACAATAGGGAGTCCGTATCCGTATATATTAAACGAAGCCGTTCTGGTCCATATTTTTGCAGCATAATGGAGTAATGAAATTTGAAAATTATATCCTTCGAGATCTCCAAAATAGAAAAGCCCACGTACGGAACTTTGTTAAAGTATATCCTCGTTTTGGCCATCCTAACACCAACCAAATTCTCATCATATATTTTAGCATCGAGGAATGTTGGCTTTGCAATTAATTTCATTAATCTGCTATCATTAGTGACAAGCTCAAAGTTCATCCTTTTACGCACATTCTCCATAGTCTTCCCAAAGTTTGCATTATTATATAATTTGTACTGATTCTTCTCAAAATCGTTGGTTGCACGAGTCCTCATATCCGTGTTTAATTTGATGTAAGGAAGAAGCCATGGTGATTGCTTAAATCGAAGGGCTCTACGAACCCGCACCAGCTGCAGCCCATAATCGAGGGCCTGTTTAAGAGCAATGTAGTGAACCACGTATCTCTCCCGCTTGCCAAGATGAGGAATCAATTTTTTAATATTTCCCTCACTGTTAGGAGGCGCCATTGTTTCTGCAAGAAACGGGAGGTCGTTGTGAAGCGGATGAAGATGTTCTGGATATTCCAGATCCACTTCTAATATATATCCAAAGTCGGAATCATCAGGGATGTCTTGAACTTGAATCTCTTCCGGCTGTTCCACCCATTCAAAGCCTCCATAAGGTAAAAACCTACTCTGTGCATCACCATATAAATTGTTTGCATCGTAATACATGATGAATACTGACTCTTGCGTTGGATCATAGGTTTGCATGTATTTATTATTGGCCTTGCAATACCGTAGGGAAGCCTGGCAGATACCTCCTCTTATGCCACGTTCGACCATTAGAATCATTTCATAATCAAGCAGAAGTTCCAATTTAATGCCTGTTAACCTCAACATAGCATCCCACGCCATACCGGGAGCAGTGAAATAATGCGCAGGATCGATTTTATGAGTACTCATTGTCACACGTCTAAAGTTTTCAAAGACATCAGCCAGCAACAAAACATCAGTCTTTAAATAGATATCACTATATTCTCCCAACGTTGTACAATGAAACTCGTTCCACACCTTCACTGCATGGTTATAATCCTCTTCGCCAATATGGCTGTCCGTCAAGGCGTTGTAGAATGCAACCTTAGGTGGTAAATTTTCTTCATCCAATTTCTGCCAGGAACTCACATAGTCGTACGGGAAAACGCCTTTTCTTAATACAAGGGGCAGCTGCGTTTCAGTGAAATATTTCGCAGTTTCCATGAAAGAAGATTTTGGTAAGTAATTAACTAGTTGAGCCAGACTCTCTGCCATGAATCTGAATGAATCCAAGAAGCGAAATTGAATACCATTAATGTACTTTGCAAATGAAATAAACTTCTCTTCAGTATGAGGTATTACATTAACTCTGCCTGGAAGTTTCCCCAATTCTTTAATAATAAAATGCGAATCGTACCCGCTGAGATTGTGAATGAATACTGGAACATAAGTTGGTTGCCGGCATCGCAAATTACAATTATTACATGCAGCGCCCCTATATTTGCCTGAAATATGACAATGATCCCGCACCTTATGGTTGGCTTCGCTGAATGTATGACTGCAGAGATAACAGGTATCAGCTGCCTTCCATTCTCTTTCTTCTAACTCACTAATCACTATGTCCACATTTTTGTTTAACATCTTGCCAATGACTGTTGATAAATCGCTTAGATGACGTAAGAATTTTTCGGCTGCATTCTCTCCCCTATATAGAAATGGTTCTTTAAGCGTCCAAAGATGTTCTATTTCATCGGTGGGTTTTACATAGGCGCAGAAAGAAAACGGTTCATGTTCCTGATAGTTCGTTGTAGATGATCGGGCTGGGGAAGGCGCACATGAATGTATAGGTTTTAAAAGGCACTCGAAATCGGCGTAAATCACAAAATTTGCTTTTAGCTGACGTTCAACGTTTTTAAATTCTATAAAAGGTTCTTCAGTTGGGAGTTTAACAGCTGCTGGAATGTTATCGCCACAATATATCCTGTGTTCTTGTAGTTTATCCTCTGCTGATTTTCCATAACGCCCATCAAAGTGTGTAAAACAGCGTTCACACAACTGTATTGCATGCGCATAGTTTGTTTTTTGCCCGGAAACCAACCTATTGAAATGTTTAATAAAAACATAATGTTTTTCTCCATCTTGCATGAGTAAAAGGTCGCGATGGTCTTGCAGTTCTTCTTTAACAACCTTCACCGGGTAAACACTATTATCACCATCCAACCCGAATACATTTATTGATATATTGTTTACTTTTTCGAACTTTTTGATCTGGTGAAGAGGCGTGGGGAATGAAACGCACTCAAAATTATAAGGATGGACCAGCGTTTTATATTTACTAACACGTTGAGGGTCTTTATCCACAAATTTTGCTAATACAGCATATTTAAAACCCTCCTCGTCGTAATTCTCCGGATTTATACAAGCCTTCTTAGCAGCGATAGATTTAGGAAGTTTGATATATGTCGACCCTCCTAACGGCTTGTACATATTTATCCGCAACCTTGCTCCATCTATCCCAACCAGCTTCCATCCACTCTTCTCTAACTGTGCCTCTTCCATTTCGTTCACTAATTTCTTGAATATATGTTCGAGAAACTCACCGATATCTGTGTCCATATAAATGGCCTTATTCCGAGTTTTAATGATCTATCAGTTTGTTCCCCGAGTGTGTTCTCAAACAGACATTCCACCACTATATTAATTTTTAGCGTACGTTTCTCTTCCAATTGTTGTTTAATGAGCTCGTATAGACGCCTTTTAATCGACTGCAGAAACGTAGATAGATCTTCAAATTCCGCTGATTGCAGAAAATATGCCCTTATTCTCCCCCGACATGCCGATTCATATTCTTCAGATGCCCGTTTCAACAATTCCGCTTTAGTTGGTTCCACACATGCCTTTTCAGCGCCTGAATTATCATATCGAGCTTTCTTTACAGGAGGTCGGTCAGCACAGACTATTTCATGTCGCTCGCCGTTATATCTATTCAAAAAAGTCCGTTTACAGCCCTTACAGACATACATCTGGTTTGCATTACAGTATCTTTGGTGGCGATAGAGATTCTTCTTCAAAGTGAATGTTTTTCCACATTTCTCACAGCTAAATGTTGCCATCTTGAACGATGTTTAACGTGTAGGAAGTCACACTAAGACTGAGATCCATACCCCACGCATCTATATTTATACCTTCGGGAACCGACTTTGCGCATGCGCATAACTTTTCCCAAAATGTAACACAATCTAGAGTAATAAAGTACAAAACAAGTTTTAAGCATGTGCATAGCATTTCTCAAATGTGACACGATCTAGAGTAATAAAGTAAAAAACCATTGTTGCGCATGCGCATAGCATTTCTCAAATCTAGAGTAAATTGGTATATTAATAAACAGAAATAGCACTTTTAGGAGACAACCTAACCCCCCACCTCCGCCTCAAAGGTGCCTAAAATGCATTTTCCCAGAGAAATATTTCAAATAAAAATTGTAGATCCTTGTATGTGTAGTTGATATATCAATTTTACTGCAAAATTGTTGGAACTATTTTGAAATGATTGCAAAATCCATTCAGTAAAGTGGTACTTCCGCTTGAGGAATTTCGACAGATAACGTACTTCTGGAACCCCATGTGATACCCCAGACGGAATAGCGTGTTTGAACTAATTACGATAACACTAAACAGAAAATGGTTAAATATTACGTAATGTTCTAAAAATAGATCTTTAGAGGCGGTGACCTTGAAAGGAAGTTAAAACTATAAACAATTAGCTATCGAATATGCATATTTACATATTTGTAAAAAATGAATGTGTGTGTGTGTGTGTCGGATTCATTGACCTTTAGATAGCAAGACTATGCATGTTTTTTGCAACATTGTGCCAGACTTGATTGAAGTATTATTATTTCGCGCTGTTTGAAACACCAATTTTGGCGGAAAAAAAAATTTTAAAAAACTTGTTTTATTTCCTTAAAAATATAATATTAAAAATCATTCACTCATTTCATTTATTTATTGTGATGAAGAACCCTCTGTAATCTATAAAAACAGATTTAAATGATAAATATAAATACAAGCGAGAGTGTTTTCTACTTCAAACACGCATGACCAACTCCATGCCGGCCTGGTCATACTCTGAATATAAACTCTCGCAGAAGGTTGGAGGGGTGAGGGCAAATGAGGCAATCCCCACTTTACATCATTAATATTCCCCCTACTGCCAATAGAAAGAACGCAGCGAATTTTAGGTGAACAATAGGGCATATATGTAAGCAGTTTTTCTCTTAAAAAATATTTTTGGAAGAGAACAACTGTTACATATATGCCCTATTGTTCACCTAAAATTCGCTGCGTTCTTTCTATTGGCAGGAGGGGGAATATTAATGATGTAAAGTGGGGATTGCCTCATTTGCCCTCACCCCTCCAACCTTCTGCGAGAGTTTATATTCAGAGTATGACCAGGCCGGCATGGAGTTGGTCATGCGTGTTTGAAGTAGAAAACACTCTCGCTTGTATTTATATTTATCATTTAAATCTGTTTTTATAGATTACAGAGGGTTCTTCATCACAATAAATAAATGAAATGAGTGAATGATTTTTAATATTATATTTTTAAGGAAATAAAACAAGTTTTTTAAAATTTTTTTTTCCGCCAAAATTGGTGTTTCAAACAGCGCGAAATAATAATACTTCAATCAAGTCTGGCACAATGTTGCAAAAAACATGCATAGTCTTGCTATCTAAAGGTCAATGAATCCGACACACACACACACACACATTCATTTTTTACAAATATGTAAATATGCATATTCGATAGCTAATTGTTTATAGTTTTAACTTCCTTTCAAGGTCCCCGCCTCTAAAGATCTATTTTTAGAACATTACGTAATATTTAACCATTTTCTGTTTAGTGTTATAGTAATTAGTTCAAACACGCTATTCCGTCTGGGGTATCACATGGGGTTCCAGAAGTACGTTATCTGTCGAAATTCCTCAAGCGGAAGTACCACTTTACTGAATGGATTTTGCAATCATTTCAAAATAGTTCCAACAATTTTCAGTAAAATTGATATATCAACTACACATACAAGGATCTACAATTTTTATTTGAAATATTTCTCTGGGAAAATGCATTTTAGGCACCTTTGAGGCGGAGGAGGGGGGTTAGGTTGTCTCCTAAAAGTGCTATTTCTGTTTATTAATATACCAATTTACTCTAGATTTGAGAAATGCTATGCGCATGCGCAACAATGGTTTTGTACTTTATTACTCTAGATCGTGTCACATTTGAGAAATGCTATGCACATGCTTACAACTTGTTTTGTACTTTATTACTCTAGATTGTGTTACATTTTGGGAAAAGTTATGCGCATGCGCAAAGTCGGTTCCCGAAGGTATAAATATAGATGCGTGAGGTATGGATCTCAGTCTTAGTGTGACTTCCTACACGTTAAACATCGTTCAAGATGGCAACATTTAGCTGTGAGAAAGGTGGAAAAACATTCACTTTGAAGAAGAATCTCTATCGCCACCAAAGATACTGTAATGCAAACCAGATGTATGTCTGTAAGGGCTGTAAACGGACTTTTTTGAATAGATATAACGGCGAGCGACATGAAATAGTCTGTGCTGACCGACCTCCTGTAAAGAAAGCTCGATATGATAATTCAGGCGCTGAAAAGGCATGTGTGGAACCAACTAAAGCGGAATTGTTGAAACGGGCATCTGAAGAATATGAATCGGCATGTCGGGGGAGAAGAAGGTCATATTTTCTGCAATCAGCGGAATTTGAAGATCTATCTACGTTTCTGCAGTCGATTAAAAGGCGTCTATACGAGCTCATTAAACAACAATTGGAAGAGAAACGTACGCTAAAAATTAATATAGTGTGGAATGTCTGTTTGAGAATACACTTGGGGAACAAACTGATAGATCATTTAAAACTCGGAATAAGGCCGTTTATATGGACACAGATATCGATGAGTTTCTCGAACATGCATTCAAGAAATTAGTGAACGAAATGGAAGAGGCACAGTTAGAGAAGAGTGGATGGAAGCTGGTTAGGATAGATGGAGCAAGGTTGCGGATAAATATGTACAAGCCGCTAGGAGGGTCGACATATATCAAACTTCCTAAATCTATCGCTGCTAAGAAGGCTTATATAAATCCGGAGAATTACGACGAGGAGTGTTTTAAATATGCTGTATTAGCAAAATTTGTGGATAAAAACCCTCAACGTGTTAGTAAATATAAAACGCTGGTTCATCCTTATAATTTTGAGTGCGTTTCATTCCCCACGCCTCTTCACCAGATCAAAAAGTTCGAAAAAGTAAACAATATATCAATAAATGTATTCGGGTTGGATGGTGATAATAGTGTTTACCCGCTGAAGGTTGTGAAAGAAGAACTGCAAGACCATCGTGACCTTTTACTCATGCAAGATGGAGAAAAACAACATTATATTTTTATTAAACATTTAAATAGGTTGGTTTCTGGGCAAATAACCAAACATATGGGTGCAATACAGTTGTGTAAACGCTGTTTTACACACTTTGATGGGCGGTATGGCAAATCAGCAGAGGATAAACTACAAGAACACAAGATATATTGTGGCAATAACAATCCGGCAGCTGTTAAACTCCCAACTGAAGAAACTTTTATTGAATTTAAAAACGTTGACCGCCAGCTAAAAGCAAATTTTGTGATTTACGCCGATTTCGAGTGCATTTTAAAACCTATACATTCATGTGCGCCTTCCACAGCCCGATCATCTACAACGAACTATCAAGAACATGAGCCGTTTTCTTTCTGCACCTATGTAAAACCTGCCTATGAAATAGAACATCTTTGGACGCTTAAAGAATCATTTTTATATATGGGAGAGAATGCAGCCGAAAAATTCTTACTTCATCTAAGCGATCTATCAACAGTCATTGGCAAGATGTTAAACAAAAATGTGGATATAGTGATTAGTAAGCTAGAAGAAAGAGACTGGAAGGCGGCTGAGACCTGTTATCTCTGCAATCATACATTCAGCGAAGCCAACCATAAGGTGCGGGATCATTGTCATATTTCAGGCAGATATAGGGGTGCTGCATGTAATAAGTGTAATTTGCGATGTCGGCAACCTACTTATGTTCCAGTATTCATTCATAATCTCAGCGGGTACGATTCGCATTTTATTATTAAAGAATTGGGGAAACTTCCAGGCAGAGTTAATGTAATACCTCATACTGAAGAGAAGTTTATTTCATTTGCAAAGTACATTAATGGTATTCAATTTCGCTTCTTGGATTCATTCAGATTCATGGCAGAGAGTCTGGCTCAATTAGTTAATTACTTACCAAAATCTTCTTTCATGGAAACTGCGAAATATTTCACTGAAACGCAGCTGCCCCTTGTATTAAGAAAAGGCGTTTTCCCGTACGACTATGTGAGTTCATGGCAGAAATTGGATGAAGAAAATTTACCACCTAAGGTTGCATTCTACAACGCCTTGACGGACAGCCATATTGGCGAAGAGGATTATAACCATGCAGTGAAGGTGTGGAACGAGTTTCAATGTACAACGTTGGAGAATATAGTGATATATATTTAAAGACTGATGTTTTGTTGCTGGCTGATGTCTTTGAAAACGTTAGACGTGTGACAATGAGTACTCATAAAATCGATCCTGCGCATTATTTCACTGCTCCCGGTATGGCGTGGGATGCTATGTTGAGGTTAACAGGCATTAAATTGGAACTTCTGCTTGATTATGAAATGATTTTAATGGTCGAACGTGGCATAAGAGGAGGTATCTGCCAGGCTTCCCTACGGTATTGCAAGGCCAATAATAAATACATGCAAACCTATGATCCAACGCAAGAGTCAGTATTCATCATGTATTACGATGCAAACAATTTATATGGTGATGCACAGAGTAGGTTTTTACCTGATGGAGGCTTTGAATGGGTGGAACAGCCGGAAGAGATTCAAGTTCAAGACATCCCTGATGATTCCGACTTTGGATATATATTAGAAGTGGATCTGGAATATCCAGAACATCTTCATCCGCTTCACAACGACCTCCCGTTTCTTGCAGAAACAATGGCGCCTCCTAACAGTGAGGGAAATATTAAAAAATTGATTCCTCATCTTGGCAAGCGGGAGAGATACGTGGTTCACTACATTGCTCTTAAACAGGCCCGCGATTATGGGCTGCAGCTG
>JAAEAF010003501.1:0-16063 GCA_011037195.1 Triatoma infestans
CCACTGAGACCACAATGCTCTAGACTTCTCTACACCACTATACTTCGACCGCTAGCAACGTACGCCTGTCCTGTATGGATAGACGCTAACAAGACTGCTCTAAACAAACTACAGATCTTCCAAAACCGTAGTCCTGCGTATCTCCCTGGAAGCACCGTGGTTCTTACGGAACGAACAGCTCCATAGGGAACTACGATTAACATTCTTGAAAGAATTCATGGACAAGACATCACAAAAATGTTTTGACAATTTACCCAATACAGAAACTGGGACAGAGACAGACTTGAACAGCACAACGAAGACTGAAACCAAAACTGTCACAATACACACTTACCACAAACAGCTACCTACAACTGTAACGTGCATATTGTATAATAATATGTATTGTATTATATAGTAATGCTGTAAGGCAAAAATAAACTGCCGGCCAATAAAAATGATTTTTCTTCTTCTTAATTAAGTAAGTAAGTAAGAACTATTAAACAGAGCTAGATTCAATTTTTATTAAACAAAAGAATAATTATTTTTTTACTATTTTAATATTCTGAAAAATGTTTTGTTGATTATTAATGAGATATTTTGCTGCTTATCAACAATTCATTTGTATAGTATTTTTTTTTCACGTACCCGTTTTAAAATTCACTTTTATGCCTACAATAAATAAAAAAATTTTTTTTTTTTTTTTATGAATTTGTAATTACAACTTTTTGAATTAATTATTCAAAAACAATTATTTTTTCAAATTGGACAAGGATCATATATGTATATTCAATTATAGAGGAATATATAATAGATTATGTTTATTTGCCTTTTGGACTGAACACTTTTTTTTGTGTGAATTAGATTGATCATTTTTCCAATGACTAAAATATATATTGAAACGTTTATTTGTTGAGCAGAAAGAAATATCTATTGTATAAAACTAGAAGAGAACTGGAGCTGACCAGTATTGATGTCAGTCAGAGTGAAGGAGGAGAGAGAGCCCCTTACATCAAGTGGCCCCATGTGTGCACAGGATCTTGTTACGTTTTCTTTCTTTTTTGAAGGAACAATGACAAATTAACCCAAACGCACTTTTTTATATATATATATATTCTTTGCCTTACTCACCAAATTTTCTATAAAAAAAAATAAATCACCTCATGACAATGAAATTAAATAACTTAATTAATTACGATGTGGAGTCTTGTTCGTGCATTTATTCAGTCAACAGCTCTTTTTTGTCCTCTGTATTTTCCCTCAATTATCTAAGTCCTAGGGGGTTTTGTGCCGTAATTTTTGGTATATATAATTACTAAGTGTGCGACTATATTTTGGTGAAATTTTATCAAAATCCAACGAGAGGTAATTGAGTAAATTTCAATTAAATATTTATTGGATTGATACAATTTTTCTTAAAATTAGTGATTTCTAGTGGTGGGAGTACTTTGGTGGGGGATAGTACTGAGTTAGTTTAATTAAAACTTGTGTTTATAAACAATCTCTTTATCTAACTATTACTGTATAACCAATAGTCAATATTTATCTATATTGAACTAAATGTTTTTGTGCTTCTTAGTTCATTTATTTTTCATTATTTACTTTAACTGGTTCGCTATTTGGCTACCTTTATTTAATCTCAGAGAATAAGGGAAAAAATAAACGATAAAAGATAAATTAATAAATTTTAAAAGGTGAAAAAATTAAGAAAACTTATTTAGAAATGGCGAATGTTGATATTATAGAACACCTTAAAAATTTGCGTCTTGAAATAAAAAAAGATATAAAAGAAAGTAAAGTCTGTGCTGTGAGTGAGATAAAGGAGTGTATCTCCTCCTTGGACAGTAAAGTGAATTTTCTGGAAACAAAATTGAGAGATTTGGATAGGGAAATTAGGAAGAAGAATGTTGTAATCTATGGAGTTACTGATTGATTTACCTGATTATTGGAAAACAGAGAAGTATATATGCGATCTGTTACAGGAGAAACTAAACATTGGTAATGCCGTTACGGATATAGATTTCTTAAGGCGAATAGGTAAAAAAAGTGATAATAATAACAGACCTATTCTTGTAGGATTTACATCTTTTAGAATTAAGCTGCTTGTAATGCAAAGTGGTTTCAAATTAAAGGGCTCGAAGTTATTCATTTCAAATGACTTTCCGAAGGATGTGAGAGAGAAGAGAAAGAATTTATGGCCTCAACTTTTAGAGGCGAGAAAGGAAGGAAAGACAGCGTGGTTAGTTTATGATAAACTGGTCATCAAAGAAGGTGCTTACCTAAAAAATAAAAAACGTCTGTTATCTAAATCTCCTCCTATGGAGCAGATAGGATAAAATGTCATAGAGAAAGATAGCGACTCAAAGAATAAGAAAAATAAGGTCGAAGAAGTAGTGAAAATCAAGCAGAACCTAGAGCGATTCTCGTATAGGCCTCGCTCTTCATCTCTTGATTTAGTTGAGGAAGATCTGGGGGCGCATGAAGAACACAGTATTATCATCAAAGAAAACGTAGCAATTATGTCATTCTGAAGAGGTGGATGTGTTGGCATATAATGTACACGGACTAAAAAAGGTTTTATTCGATGGAAATTTTGTGTCTTATGTAAAAAATTTGATATTTTCATGCTATTCGAAACGTTTGTAGAGGAAAAAGATATTGGCATTTTCAACGAATTTTTTCCAGAATTTTCTTTGAAATGGATTCCAGCTACCAGAACTACCACACTTGGCAGAGCTTCAGGAGGTAGAGCTATGGTGTTAAAAGTGATAAATTTAATGTGGTCTTAAAATTTGTGCAATTATCAAATTCTGATGTAATAAAAGTTCAACTTTACAATCATTGTATATATATTGTGCCAATTTATATTAGTTTTAGTGAATGGGATTATGAATTTCAAATATTATCTAAACTGTTATATGAAAATAGCAACCTTAAATTTTTTTAATGGGGGATTTCAATAGTAGGACTGGGGAGCTGCAAAAATTAACGAAAAAATGTTTGGGTCCGCATTTAGAAATTAATTTTAGTAGAGTGTCAAAAGATAGTGTGATTAATAAAAATGGTCGTAAATTGTTAGATTTATTAGATGACTTTTGCTTGGTAATTCTCAATGGCCGAATAAAGAATGATCTGGAAGGTGAATATACATTTGTTACCTAATGGTGCTTCAGTTATAGATTATTGTTGTGTGGATATAAATATTATCTCCTCTATTTTAAATTTTTATATTGATCACCAAACTTTTCTGATCACCTGCCTATTGTAATGACTTGTAAAGTTGGCAGAATTAATACCTCAACTACTATTCTCTCATTAGATAGACTGGCGTGGCGAGAAAATGATAAAGAAAAATATAACAGTAAGCTAAATATGTATGTGAGCTCAATAAAGTTGTTAAGGATGATACAGATAGTAAAATTGATTGGTTCATAAAAGTTATAAAAAAAGCAGCTAATTACAATCCAAATCAGAAACGTATAATGGTAGTGTATAAAAATAAATGGTTTGATCAAGATTGTTGTAGTCTGCGTAAATTATCACTAAAATGTCTTAAAAAATTTCAAAAATCAAATAAGTTAGATGATAAAGTTTTATATTTTGGATATAATAAACAGTATAAAAGTTTATGTAAAGTTTAATTGAGCAGATTAATAAAATTGAGTGAGAGTAGTAGAGACTTCTGGCGGGCTGTGAGGTCGGTTAATGTTCAACACTTTATTCATATAATAATATATCTCTGATGACTGGAGACACCACTTTTATAATTTATATAAAGCTCCATTACCTTCTGAAAAAATTCAGTATTGTATGCCTTTAATTTTAAATGAAGAACTGGATAAGCCATTCAGCATGGAGGAATTGGATCAAGTACTAACGTAAATCTAAAAATAATAAAGCACTAGAGATGGGGTCCCATATGAATACTTTAAAAATGCGCCTCGGAATTTCTTGGATCTATTATTAATGTATTTAATGAAATTTACTGTCACGAATGTGTACCTTACAGCTCTATCATTTTCCGAAACTCTATTATTTTCCCTCTTTTTAAAAATGGTGATAGTAATGTCACTAATTATAGGAGCATTCATTCAATAATGTAATAGGGAAGTTATATACAGGTCTATTACTAGAAAGACTTTCATGTTGGGCTAATTCCGGGATGTTAAAGGAATTTCAGGCTTGCTTTAGACAGAATTATTCCAGAATTATTCCGCAATTGATAATATATATACTATCATAAATGTTGTTTAATTGAAACTGTCGGTCAAAAGACAAAGGTGTATGCCTTTTTTGTAGATTTTTCGTCAGCTTTTGACACAGTAGACCGTCATGCACTTATTTTTAAGCTCCACAGTCTGGGACTCTCCTCCAAAATTACCAGGGCAATTGAATTATTATTGACGGATACTGTGGGTTCTGTGTGGTGTAAAGAAGGCAGAAGCACTGAATTTGATATTTGCACGGGTGTTAAACAAGGGTGCCTTCTCTCACCCCTCCTCTTCTCGTTGTTTATTAATGACATTGTGGACTGTTTGGATGGCGGAGGTGTGCTAGTCGGCTCTGTTAGAGTTAAGGTATTGGCTTATGCAGATGATGTTGTGCTTCTGGCTTCTGAGCCTCAATCAGTACAGATAATGATTAATTCTTTGAGTCGATATGTTAGTCTCAGGAATTTGAGGGTTAATATGAGTAAATCAAAAGTAATGATTTTCAAGAATGGCGGAAAGCTGGCCAATAACGAGAAATGGTAGTTTCAGAATCAGAAAATAGAGATTGTAAATAATTATAAGTACGTTGGTGTTATTGTTACTTCTAAGGTAAATTTTAATTTACATTTAAAAGAAAAAGTAAATAAAGCCAAACTTGGGCTCGGCATGCTGTGGAGGCGTTTTATGGAAAACAGTAATTTGAACTTTGGTTCAAAAATGCGAGTTTTTAATTCGGTTAGTAGTTCCATAGTATGTTATGGGGCTCAGGTTTGGTGTTTACTGTGAGGAAATAGAAAAATTTTTTCGTTATTTTATTAAAAAATTGTTCAGATTGCCTATGTTTGTCCCGTCAGCTTTCATATATAATGAAATTAATTATATGCCAATTTTCACTCATACACTCAAAATCCATCTTGACTACATTATTAAAGTATTTAATATGCCCAGCCATAGACTACCGTTAATTGTAGTAACTCAAGTCTTGAATAAAAACATTTTTTGGTCTCAAAATATAAATAACTTACTAAAAAGATTCGACTCAAATGAAATAATAAGCTTAAACAATATAAATACATATGACAGATGTTTCCGTTGTATATGTGATAAAGTCAGAACTGAATTCAAAATTCAATTTAAAGAAAATGTAAAGAAATATGAACTGTATCCGATTTATAGAGAACTAAATTTTGTATTAGGTGCAGACCATTATCTTAATTCTAATGTCCCATTCGATCAGATTAAATGGATAATGAAAGCTCGTGCTGGAATATTGAATTTAAGCCATCGGCCAGTTTTTCTGACTGATGAACTAGAAAATTGTGAACTATGTGGTGATTCTATTTTGGATAGGTCTTATCACTATTTGGCCGTTTGTAGTAGACTTAGTGTTCTTAGATTGAAATGGCTTGGTAGCCAATGCCTTTCGGCATCTGGGCACTTTGGACTTCTTGAATGGTAGACACTGGCCTTCTTTGGCGAATTTCTGTAAATCTTTATATCAATATAAAATGAACCATGTTTAACATTCATCACGGCTTTTCGCTTGCTTTATTTTATGTTTTTCTTTCCATCATCAACTGAATGCATTGTTTTTCTTAAAAGTAGTTAATATATGATTTTCTATGTTTTCCTCTCATAGTAATAGTACAAGACTCCACCGACGGTCTATTGACCATGGTGTACATGTCTTTATAGATTAATTTTATTTTTTAGTTTTCATTTACAAGGAAAGTTTTGTTTTTTATATTCTTTTGTTCTATAATATTACATATGTTCTATGGCATTTTGTATATGGATTATGGATTCTTAATAAAGACAAAAAAAAAAAAAAAAAAAATTACGATGTGATAGACGGTGTTGAAAAAAAGATGAACCAGTTAACAGCCTAGTTATTTATTTTATTTTATACAAATTAGTATTCGTCATTTCCTGACGTTTCAACATTCTGCATGTTATCCTAAGAGAAAGTGTTTTAATAAACTGAAATGATTATGAATAAATTAGTTAAAATATTTAGCAAAAAACTTTATTACTTAACGAAAATTTAACAGAAAAACAAAATACACATGTCCAAAAATTGATTGTACCAAGCTTGAGAATGTAAAAAGTTACGGTGTGAGGTTGTATATTATTAGATAAAAAGAACGTGTTAAGGAATCTAGATGTAAAATTGTAACGATTAGTTACTAGTCAGAGCTAAGAATTATTGATTATATTGCTGATATAATCGACGTTATTAATTATAAAAAGATTCCTTTAATTTAATCTTGTTATTTCTTTGGTTCATTGTAAAAGTTTTAACCAATAATTTCAACTTATTCAATGAACCAAAGAAATAACTAGCTCTGACTAGTTGCTTGAAATGAATTGTTACAATTTCACATTAGATTCTCCTTAACACGTTCTTTTTACCTAAAAATATACAACCTCACACCGTAATTACGCTCAAGGTTGGTACAATAAATTTTTGGACATGTGTATTTTGTTTTTCTGTTAAATTTTCGTTAAGTAATAAGTTTGTGCTAAATCTTTAACTAATGTATTCATAATCATTTCAGTTTATTAAAACACTTCCACTGAGGATAACATGTAGAATGTTGAAACGTCAGGAAATGAAGTAATACTATTTGTATAAAATAAAATAACTACATTGTTAACTGGTTCATTTTTTTTTCAACACCGTCTATCATATCAGAATTAGTACAGCAGCCAATAAAGTATCAACTATAATAAACAATTAATTAATTACCTCACATCATAAAACTTTAGATGGTTCTACCATCTCAAGACAACTTTCATATATATTAATCTCTAAACATGAACGAATTAAATTGTATCTATCTAATGTACGGTCCAAACAGAATCTTATACCCAATTTTTTTCACACTCGGCACTTTGTACACTTGGAGATCAGTTCTTGGAAATACTAGATATATTCAACTTACCAAGAAATAATAAGGTCAACCTACCATTTCAATTATGGAATAATAAAGAATAACCACTAGGCTGCATTGAAACCAGCCATTTTTTTTTTTTACCTTCAAGCGATATATAATTGGGAATCCTTAGAGAACTATCTCTGTTCATTTTAAAATAATCTTATCCTGTTCTTCATTTTTTTCTTTTATCATTATTTTTTTCTACATTGTACTATGATTTTTTTTTTTTTTTTTAATTTAAGGCGCGTAAAAAGATAAAACCAACATTTATGGTCATTGGCGCCCGGAGCCTTCTCATAGCACTGCTGGCCTCCAGACAGTGTTCTCTCGTTACAGTCAACACTGTCCATCACCGGACACTGAGCTGTAGAGGCCTAAGAAAAAAATCTAAGTGGAGCACAGCTGGACTCGAATCCAGATCTCCGCGTGGGAATCCAGTACGCTAATCACTTAGCTATTCCCTTTCCTATATTATGAATTTAAATTAAGATTGATCTTAACTGTAAATTCATTTAGGTTTTGTGAACTCATCGCTAACTTCTAAATATTTTATCCGTCGTAGCATGCATATTGATTTTGTTCCTGACCGGTTTCAGATTTTCATCCATCGTCAGAGCAGATTCACTTTGCTGGTTATATAACCAACCAAGAAGTGTGAGTGTAACAGAAACATTACGTTGAAGTGAACTCTCTACACGAACTTGGTGAATTTGCTCTGACGATGGATAAAAATCCGAAACCGTTCAGGAACAAAATCAATATGCATGCTACGACGGATAAAATACCAGATGTTATCCAGCATTGCGGACCCACCCACATTTTCATCGCTAACTGTTGACTATAAGCAAATCTTTTGAGATAAGATTTTCATTTATTGTAATTCTCCAGATTCCTCTCACAGCATAAGAGAAATTATAAGAATCTTTGTCCCAGTATAATTTTTGATCTAAACCTTTTACTTTACAGATATTGTTGGTAAAATAACAGTTTTTTTTTCTAAGTTAATCTGTGCGGTGCATACATCAATAGTTCATAAATAAGGATGCTGTGTGTGTGAGAAGATTTCCTGATTTAATAATTTATTTACAATCTAACACTGTTTTGATAAGGCTGACTGGTTGGCATTTACCCATTAGAATAGAATAGAAACGGGCGGGGGGGGGTTGAGCCTCATTCCACTGCGACCTACATCCTTGCCCTCCTAATCAGTCCTAGCAAAGCTGAGATCGGCTCCGTCATGAAGCTTCCAGCTTCCTTCCGGATTGCCCGTCCCCAATTGAAGAAACCTAATCCTCGCCAGGCCGGCGCACTCACAAAGGATGTGCGCCGGGGTCTCCTCCTCTACCTTGCAGAATCGGCATACCGCACTATCCGCAAGTTGTAGGTGGTGCATGTGTCTGTTCAGCCTACAATGCCCTGTTAGTAGACCCACAATTAACCTTATATCCCTTCGGGTCTGGCTCAGTAGGTCTCTGGTAAATTTAGGCAAATGTCTTTTAATGAAGAGCTTTGCCTGCCTCTGTCCTGGTGTTCCCTCCCACCAACGCAGACGCTGATCTTCTATCCAACCCCTGATAGAAGTTTGATGAGACTCCTGGACAAGCCGCAGAAGGGTTCGGGGCCTATAAAGGTATCCTGCGAACCCTCCCTCGCTAGGGCATCCGCCCTCTCATTGCCCAGGAACCCCGCATGTCCTGGCACCCAGGCGAGTGTCAGTTTGTTCCGAGTACCCACCTCGGTGAGGGCAAGTAGGCAGTCCCACACCAGTCTTGAGACTATTTGGTGTGAGGAAAGTGCCTTCAGGGCTGCCTGACTGTCGGAGTATATGGCCACTCTTCTACCCACTATCCTTTGCCTTATAATCTCCTTAGCGCAGAGTTGCAACGCCACGACTTCAGCCTGAAAGACCGTGGCGTACTTCCCTAGGCTGGCCTTAATTTTAACTTTAGGCCTGCCCCCCTGGGACCCCCGCTCCGACCCCCAGTCGGAGTTTTGGATCCACCTGTATACCAGATCGAGTTACCGAACAGGGGTGGGTCACAGCCCCATTCACCTCTGCTCGGTATGACAATATGGAAGTTCCTTTCGAAGAAATACCTAGGAACTATCCTATCCATTGGCATCCCAAGAAGATGATCCGCCTTGATTTCCTCCATCAGCCTCTGGTTATTACATCATGCCTAGAGATGATGGGAGGCGGCCCCTGCAGGAGCCTAAGTATTCCCATTCTGGCTTCGCCTAGAACGAGAATGTGTAATGGTGGCAGATTGAGGAGGACTTCCAACGCCGCAGTCGGGGTGGTCTTCATGGCCCCCCGTGGAACCCAGGATGCTCGCCTTTGGATCCCACCAAGCCTTTCCACCGCCCCCTTCTGCAGCGTTTTGGTCCACCAAACTACCGACGACCCATATGTAACCATGGGTCTGATGATCCTAGTATAGATCCATAGTGGCAAAGTTGGGCGCAAGCCCCAGTTTCTCCCACAAAGCCGTCTGCACCTATTAAATGACGCATCTTATCTTTTGAGATAAGATTTTCATTTATTATTGTAATTCTCCAGATTCCTCTCACAGCATAAGAGAAACTTAAAAGAATCTTTGTCCCAGTATAATTTTTTATCTAAACCTTTTACTTTACAGATATTGTTGGTAAAATAACAGTTGTTTTTATTTCTAAGTTAATCTGTGCGGTGCATGCATCAATAATTCATAAAATAAGGATGCTGTGTGTGTGAGAAGATTTCCTGATTTAATAATTTATTTACAATGTAACACTGTTTTCATAAGGCTGAGTGGTTGGCATTTACCCATTACACAGGAGAGAATTTTAATTATGAGCTCTCTTTTAAAATTAGACAGTTAATGAATTTGTTATTTTTTATATATTTTGTACAACTTTCAAGAGATTAGAATCCATTTCTGGTGATAGTAAGCATACAAAAACATGGAAATGAATGGTTAAATATGGAGCAACTGAATTTTGAAAATATATAAGCCATTCTCATGTATAACGCCTCAGATACAACAAAATATTTTACACTCACACTTTTAAACTATAGATTTAATTCTTAATCGGTGATGTGGTGTTATAGGACATTTTGCCAAATTTTTTTTGGACAATTGTAGACTTCAGCTCAAAAAAATCGCTCATACATCCTACACTGCTGCTGTAATAATAAATCTAATTACACGATTGTAAAGAACATAACATTTTTTAATTGTTATGCCCCTTTTATTGATTGAAATGTAACGGGAAAGGGTAATTTTTTGGTATTGAAAAGTAAAAAAAATAACTAGTATTGGTATTCTCTAAAAATGTCTTCCAATCAATTCAATTCAAACCATAAATTTCATGAAAAATACAACATTTAATTAGGTCCAAATCCATGATGTTTTAAAATGGTTTTCAAATCGTCAGGCCTTAAAATTATAATGCGATGTTTATACGGCAATGGCCAGAGGAGTTTTTAAAGAAAAAAAAGAATTCTTTGTTGCTCTACGTTTCCCGGGTACCACTGATGCCCTAACTTCAGGAGTTCTGCAAAATTTATTAAAGAAATTGTACAGTGTTGTAGTGAAAAAAGAAGTGCATACATTTATAACAAATAAAAGAAAAATTTAAATTAAAGAAATATTAACAGAACAGACTGAGCATAAGATATTAAAAACAAGAAATTATAACACAGAAGTGACAGTTAATTAAATTAAATGTTAATTAACAATAAGAGAAAATAAAAAAAGATAAAGATACCTTTAGGGTAGAAGAGGAATGTACGTTGAGAACGTTGAGAGATTGAAATGAAGAACGAGAGTATTTTTAAAATTACAAATCTGCTATGAACGCTCACACAACTTTCTCTTACTCTAGTTTTCAAAACTGTGACTGACAAATTTTATTATAGTTAGCACACCAAATTTAATGAAATTTGTCGGTGTTATTATGGAGAAAATAGCAAAAACTGAAAAAAAAACTGTTCAGTAAAAACGCACTTCCGGTTTACTAATTTCTTGAAACTCGCAATTTTGGCAATATTATTTACTTATAATTAAAAATTTTGTTTAGATGGTAGAATTGTATAATCAACTATGATAGCACTTTAGATGAAAACAATAAGCCCGCTCCCTTCCCCAAAAAAACCTCTTAAATGACTTTACCCGGGGAAATGTTTTAAATAAAAGTTGTAGCTCTTTATATGTGTAGTTCACATACTTGGTTTCAAGAAAATCGCTGGAGTTGTTTTAAAGAAAATAGTAGAAAACTGGAAAATACTTTCTAGTAAAAACGCACTTCCGGTCATCCAATTTTTTTCAAACACGAAATTTGAACAACACATTTAATTCTAATTAATATTATTTAGATGATAGAATTGTGTAATAAACTGAAATAGCACTTTAGAGGAAAACCTGCACCACCCGGCTCACTCCTCAATAGTGCCCTTAAATGAATTTTCCCGGACAAATGTTTCAAATATAAGTTGTATATCATTGTATGTGGGGTTGATATATGAAGTTTAAAGAAAATCGTTGGTGCCATTTTTGAGTAAATCGCAAAAAAGTGAAAAAAAAAAAAAATCAGTAAAGTGGTACTTCCGGTTGAGGAATTTTGACAGATAACTTACTGTCGGATCCGATGGTAATACCTAAACGGAAGTTATATCAAGTTTGAACTTTATGCGATTTTTTCCTATTTGACTTATACTGTCTACATACATACACACAACTGCCACCACTTTTTTGGACTCAGGGGAACCACAAAACGGATATTTCCGGTGAAAACTCAATATCGAAAATTTGATACGATTGCAATACTTCCTCATACTAAGAGTAGGAAAAAAAAATACCTGTTAAAAGGTGGCGGGAGGGATAAGAAAAATGTTTACAGTGAAGCGCAGCAATTTCAAATTTGCAAGAACAAAATTTACTGACGAGTGTCTTTGTTTAGCGTTAGAAAAATATTATTATAAGTTGAAATAATGATTTCTGTGGTTTTTTTTTTAAATTGATACGAGTTTTTGGATTGAGGTGAATTTGTAAGGCTTTCGAATATGAAGATGTTTTGAATGGTTGGGGGGTAAGTGGTTAAAAATGGATGGGTGGCTTAAGAGGCTCCTAGGAGGAGAAATTCTAGAGGCAAAAAAACGTTTTACTTTCTCTTAGTTGTTGTTAAAGGGGGAATGTGTCCTTAAAGTTTCCACTTTTGATTAGCCTGTGATTTTTGAATTTCAGACACACTTAAAAGCGCTTAGTTTACGTAATGGGGAGAGGTTAAAGGCCAACATTAGGTCAATAACTGCCTACGCTAAGTTCATTCCTTAAGAGAAGGGTTGTTTTTTTTTTTGTATTTTGTTTTATTTTTAAAAAATGAGGTTGTCATAGCAACATAATTGGGTACAATTACATAATTGGATTTTTTTTTAAAAACATTAAAAATTTTAATTCTACTAAAACTTGTGGGGGGGAGGGGTAGGGGTTATGACCTTTAGGTAAATTCTATAAAAGCGGGAAGGTGGAATATTTAGTAAGAACGATTAATTCACCACTAGAAATTATATTTGAGATTAAAATAAAAACAAGCTCCCTTTGTGTCACAAAATACAAATGGAGTTGATGAGGAGAGAAATTAGGTTGATTAATTAAACGAGATATGAAACACTGTTATAATATATATATAAGTTTAACAAACTGCACTGGACTTTAATATTTATAGAATAAAAGGTAAGAGTGGAGATATGACACGATGCGATGTATGGTTGAATCTGATAAGATAGATATTCCCTTAGGTAGATTCTCACGGGCATATATACAGGTTCTCCCACTCTAGCCTGCTTAAGTCAGAGAATACCAGAGAGGGTCTGTCTTCTCTCTCTTAATTCTCTCGTCTGTCGGCTCTCTCTTGCTGATGTAATTCTTTCTTGTTATTACATCATCAATATAATCGAGTTGAAGAGGAGAGAAATTAGGTTTGATTAATTAAACGAGATATGAAGACACTGTTATAATATAGCTATAAGTTTACACAAACTGCACTGGACTTGTAATGATTTTATAGAATAAAAGGTAAGAGTGGAGATATGTCTCGATGCGATGTATGGTTGAATCTGAAAGATAGATATCCCCTTAGGTAGATTCACACTGGCCTATATATACAGGCTCTCCCCATTCTAGCCTGTCTAAGTCAGAGAGTACCAGAGATGGTCTATCTTCTCTCTCTTAATTCTCTCGTCTGTCGGCTCTCTCTTGCTGATGTAATTCTCTCTTGCTATTACACAAAAATAGGTTCCTTTTTCAAATTTAAAATGCAAATATTTTACAATTCGACAGTATTATGATGAAGATAATGAAATATTTAGAGAGAAATATTTTTAAAAAATAATATAACAAACGGTCTTTCGTGGGCCAAAAGTTCAAAACAAATCTGCTATTTAATAAACTAAATTTGTTTTTCTCTTTTACTCAGTATATTCTCTCAATTTGAGACTTTCTCCCTACCATTTGTGACTAATGAAAAAAAAAAGAATTGCGAACAAAATATGATATACATCAACAAACAGCTGTTTAGAAAAGTTAGCGCGGAACCTCTTTTATTTTGTATGAATATATTTATTTATGAATTCCACCACTTTTATTTTCTTAAAAATAATAAGAGAGGGAGGGGTTAATTCTAATATAAAAACCTGCAACAGAATTACAATATTTTAAAAAACTTTCGTGATTAGAAAATGAAAAAACAAGGGAAGGGAAAAAGGTAAGATAATTGCATACAATTTTACGCAAATCTCTATTATACCACTCTTCTTTGCTCCAAACATTTCATTCTCTAATGAGAAGTTGATGACTGGGTTGGGCATCAAACTCTTTGGGGATTTGATGAAACTTGCTTTTATTCAATGAAAAAATATTTGCATCGGTTTTCCTTTAATCATCAGTTTTCTTTCTATCGTATTAATAAAGATTTTTTTTTTATAAAAATTAATTTTTCTTTTAATAAATTATAAAACTAAATCTAACAGTAATTGAATGTGTTGAAAAAATGATATAAAAACCTACTCTTATAAATTTTACAAATTGTAATTAAGACCTTCTCCCCCGAGTAGCAAGTAAAAAAAAAAAAACAAGTAAATTATAAAAAATTAAAAAGGGGAGAGAAACTTTGTTATTATGTGGTGTAGAAAATGGCCGTCGGCTAATAACTTTTTGAATGTTATATTTACAGAAGGTTTTTATAACAAAATATCGACCCTTTCAGCAGCAATATATGTTGAAGCCCCTCCGTACTTGGGGGGGGCCTGAACATGGGCTGGTTTTTGTTATGTTAACGAGGAAATCAAAAAGAAAGTACATGAAAGAATGCATAATACTAAATGAAATATATATTAAAAAAAAAAAACTAACATCAGTACTAAATATACATTTACTTGTAATTACAATAAAGGTTTTTTTTTAATAGGTTATATAGTATATTATATACTATACAGTTCAACCAAGTGGCAAGTGTTCAAAAATTCAATAGCTTTAGACCCTCTGTTTTATATCTATTCTAGCCTGGTAGTTTGTATTTTGAAGCTTAAAATTATTACAATAAGTTTCAATGATATGTTTTTACAAATGATTCCACAAAACTTGTAATATCGAATTACTGATTCATCTGTCTGATTTCAAAACATTTATATTTGTAAACTAATCCACCGTAAGTTAAATGGTAATCATCATAAAAGAGGCAAGGATTTATATGTTAAATTTCTTCAGATTTCGGCAATATGAAGGAAGATTTTACAATAACTGTATTGATTGATCGAGAACTAGAATATAAAGTATTCAGAAAGTTTTTGTTTGCAAATCTTGTTCAAAAACAAGAGCAACCACTTTAGGAATGTACTTTCCACAACATCATTTTGAAATTCTCTCCTGGACCTACTGCTTGAAATAGTAGTAAGAACATTATTAAAAGGTGGCTAAAGTTTCTGTTAGTAAGAGGCATAAATAATATTTTTCTGAACGTTCAGAGCAGTTTTTAGGTCTTAATCCTTTCAGATATTGTGATCCATCTTCTTTAAATCGTCTTAGAAACTACAAAAATTTTTTTAAAAACCATTGGGGTTTGATTTTTTTTTAAAGGCGCGTCAACATCTATGGTCAATAGCGCCCGGAGCCTTCTCAGTGCACTGCCGGCCTCCGAACAATATTCTCTCGTTACAGACAACACAGTCCATCACCGGATAGTGGAGTTGTAGAGGCTCCTAGGAAGAAAAAAATCAAAGGGCAACATAGCTGGACTCGAACCGGGGTCATCCGTATGGGGGAGTCCAATACGCTAACCACTTCCCTTCATTGGGGTTTAATGTTAACAAGTATTCAGGGCTGCTACCTATCAGAAAATAAAGTGTGGATCTCTAAGCAGAAATGGGAATTGTTTTAAAATATTGAATTACATTCCCACTGTACACGTATACTGCCTCAGCTTCTGCTTTCTTGATTTCCAAGTACTAGATGCTGAGGTAAAGTCTAGTGCTATCTGTACAAAAAATGTACACAGAAAATAAATAAAAAGTAAAGATGGGTAATAAATATCCTTTCAGATCCACACTGTTATGTATTCTTCGCGGACTATAATATAATGTTCATGGAAATAATAATAAGAAACCTAGAAGATTATTAAACGTAATGGAAGAAGAAGTTAAATTAAGAAAGACAGAGAACATAGTGTTATCAGGAAACGAAAAAGAAGTATTTAGCTATGAATGATATAAAAAAGGTCAAAGAGTTGAAATATTCAAAGATTTAGGTCCAGTTTTGAAAAAGGGTGGTGGAAGTGGGAAAAGAAGCGAACAGAAAAGGAAGACAGTGTGAATGCTTCATCCAGTTTTGTGAAATAAGAAAAGTATCAAAAAGAAAATAAGAAAAGAATCTTCTCTTCCTTGAGTGAAGTAATCTTTAT
>JAAEAF010003502.1:0-86673 GCA_011037195.1 Triatoma infestans
ATAACTACAGCAAAAACCCATTAATTACAATGAAGAAATTACTGACGGTCTATTGGGAATTTTCGCTAATACAATGTTGCACTTCCTTCCCGTTTACTTAATCTGTTTGTTATAACAAATACCAGATCAACTAAAAATATAAAATAATAAAAATCTGGTGTGAAACACTCACACAACTTTCTCTTACTCCAGTTCTCAAAATTATAATTAACAAATTTTATAGTTTATGTACCAAATTTATTGAACTTCGTCGAAAACTGTAAAAACTGTCCAATGAAAGCGCACTTCCGGTTTACTAATTTTCTTGAAACTCGGAATTTTGGTCATCTATTTATTTCTAATTAATTTTGTTTGGATGATAGAATTGTATAAACAACTAAGATAGCACTTTAGAGAAAAACATATCCCACCCCTCCCATAAAAGTGCCCTTAAATGAATTTTCCCAGAAAAATGTTTCAAATAAAATTTATAGATCTTTGTATGTTTAGTTTATATAAGACTTTTCAAGAAAATCGTCGAAGAAATTTTTGAAAAAATTGCGAAAAAGTGAAAAAATAATTTAGTAAAGTGGTAAGGTAAACGCACTTCCGGTTATCCGATTTTTTTGAAACTTGGAATTTCAACAAAATTCATTTCAATTAACATTATTAGATGATAGAATTGTTTAATGAACTGAATAGCACTTTAGAAATGAAAACCAACCCCACCCCTAACCCCACCCCTCCCCCATAACTGCTCTTAAATGAATTTTCCCAGAGGAACATATCAAATAAAAGTTGTAGCTCTTTGTATGTGTTGTTGATACACCAAGTTTGAAGAAAAACGTCGAACGCAAAAAAGTAAAAAAAAACAGCAATTAAAATGGTACTTCCGGTTGAGGAACTTTGACAGATGAGCCGCTGTCAGATGCCATGGTGATACCTAAACGGAATATCATGTTTCAACTTTCTATGGTTTTTCGTTTTTGAGCTATGCTGTTCACACACACACATACAGACCATTTGAAAAAAAACACACTTTTTTGGACTCAGGGAGTCTCAAAACGGATATTTCCAGTGAAAACTCGATATCGAAAATTTGGTACGGTTACAATACTAAGTAAAAATAAAATGCCTTTCCACGATATATGTTGTTAAGGCGGGTTCTCACGAGTCCAGTTTAGTTGACCGATTTTAGTTGATCGACAAAAGTGGAATAAGATTTGAATTAAGTTTTAGTTCACACATTTCAATAGAAACTGATCGACCGTTTCATGTTTAAAATGGCGTCGAATCAGTGGCGGCTCCTGACTTGGAATGTGAGGGTTCAACATTTTTTTTTAATTTATCTATCTTTTTACTAATTTACCTATCATTTTTTTTTTTACATAATTACCTATCATTATTAGCAGCTTGGTTAGATAGAAATAATGAAATAAGCCAGGAGCCAGATAAAACTTGCATCCCTCCTTTACAATTAAATATGTTAAGTTAATAATAAATCTGTCACTGCTCATCCAGAGAAGAACTGTGAAAAAAAAGAGTTGTACCGCTTGAGTTCGAAAATTAGATGGTTCACTTAACGGACATTTTTAAATGTTAAATAAAGTGTTTCGGTTCAGAGGAAATGTCCATGAATTAGCATCGATTCTTTGCTGGGTCATATATCTTAGTGGTGTTTTAAGTACCAATATCAACATCAGATTTTTATAATTATAAAAATAATATATAAAAATTCGCACGTTGGCACAGGCACATCACATCTCAAAAAATAACGAATACGAGTAACGCCGTTATAGCGCAATGCAGAATGTGCAAAAGTTCGTTCAAAGTTCAACGCACCAGTAACCCCCATTCTTATTTTAAAAAATAAGAATATTAGAAAATATACACGTCTCTATAGTAACACAAAGAAATGTTTATATATGTATATATTTAATTCTCCAGCGCGACGCCCAACTGTAAGCCTCCAACTTCCTACATTTTATAGATCTCCTGGTATATATACCTATTATACCTACAATTTACTACAGTGCATAATTCATTAAACAAACACATTAAAGTGAGCTCCTATTCTTTTATGTCTGATTCTCCGATTTTGGCAACAAAGAAATGTTTATTTTCTCACATCTACCCCCACATACACGGATTTGATTTGATATATTAAACAATTGTATAAATCAGGCAATATATACAATTTTCACTGCGACTAATGTTTGTAACTAATATAAAAATGAAAATATTTTTTTGAAATTGAAATATGAAATGAAATAAAAATACGAAAATTAGGTACTTTTTTTATTTCATTTGATTTTTTATTTTTTCTTTCAAATAGCCAGGGGGTTCAGTCGCGGAATCGCGAATACCTTGTAGCCGCCACTGTGTCGATTGCAGTTGTGCGTGAATGTGCACAGACGGTTGCAATTTTTTTAATAGAAGAACTGAAACAAATTTTATGTAATATGAACAAAAGTCGTAATAAATGTCGTTTTTGTGTGAGGCAGTGGATTTTAAGAAGAAATAGATTGTGAGCATCACAAATCTTGCTGAAGGAGCTACCATTAGAGGATTAAAAAAGAATACAGAAATTATTTAAGAATATCTGAAGAAAAATTTGACGAACTGTTGTCGAAAGTTCAGAACTGAATAAAAAACAAAACAAAACAAGATACAGTGATGCGACAAGCAATTCCACCAAAATTAAAGCTACAAGTAACTTTTAAGATATTTAGCTACGGAAGAGTCGTTTTTAACGCTTGCTGCGGCATACCTAGTACCTATAAAAACACCATTTCAAATTTTTTGGGCTTATTATTGGTAATTTTTAATAATATCTTTTCTTTTATATCAAAAATCAAACACAAGCACGTGTGCCGCGACCAATTGTAAGCGTAGGGGTGTATAAACTGCATTTGCTCTGTGCAAGTCTATGTTATTACATTGTTTAACAAAAACATCCTGATGATGGGCGAACGCCCCCGAAACCGGTCGATGACCACATAAAGTAGCAGGCTATCACGGAAAATGTCTCTGATACTTTCCAGCTCTGCGGAACTAACCACCACAACAAGTAAAGCCGCGTTCTCACGAGTCAAGTTTAGTTGACCGATTTTAGTTGATCTACAGAAGTTGAATGAAAAACCTAGTGAGAACCTTTTGTTTCAATAAAGTTGATCAACTTTTTCATGGATCAACAAAAGTTTGACCGAGTTAAACTTTATCGTTCAAGTATGACGCATCTTTCAGTTGAACCTGCCATCTTTCATGTATTGACAAGTGTGAACCTCCGGATCGCCCAATTGGCCTCTCAGTTTGCTTTCAACTCATAGAGTGCTCCGTGTCGTTATTGTAATGGTTTGATCAATTTCAGTTGAAACGTATGAACCAAAACTGATTCAAGTCGCATTCAACTTTTGCTGATCAACTAAAATCGGACAACTAAACTTGACTCGTGAGAACGCGCCATAAGCGTACTACGCAGTCGGCAAATGTTACAGGTGGATGACGGACCATGGGTTGTCACAGGCGGTGGCAAAAACAGAGGTCGTAGTCCTTACGAAGCGGCGGATTCCCGCCTCGCTGCACCTCCGTGTTGGGGAGGAGGTAGTGGAGGCGAGAGGCTCTGTCAGGTACTTAGGGGTCGAGATAGATAGGAGGCTGGGCTTTGGAGAACACGTCAGGCGGGCGGCGGACATGGCGGCGAGAACTGTCGCCTCCCTAGGCCGCCTGATGGCTAACGTGGGGGGCCCGCGGGCAAGTACGCGTAGGGTGTTGATGGGAGTGGCGCACTCCATCCTCCTCTATGGCGCCGAAGTGTGGGCGGATGCCTTGGGGAGGGAGGCCCACAGAAGAAGGCTTGCCCGGGTACAGCGGTTGGGCGCGCTGCGGATTGCCTCGGCCTACCGGACTGTGTCGGAGCCAGCAGTATTGGTGATAGCCGGGGTAATCCCAATCGCGTTGCTGGCGCGGGAGAAAAAAAGGATATATGAGAGGAGGGTGGAGGGCGCCGGGAGAGCCGCTGCGCGGGAAGAAAGCGACGCACCCTTAGGATGTGGCAGGCGCTATGGGAGGGGGACTCGAGGGGCCGTTGGACGGCCCGACTCATTGGAGATGTGGAGAGGTGGGTCGGGAGGCCGCATGGGGAGGTGGACTTTTATGTCACTCAGCTCCTCAGCGGCCACGGATGCTTCGGGTCCTACCTCCACAGGATGAGGATCCGGGAATTGGGTGATTGCCTCTACGGATGCGGGGTAAGCGATGACGCCTGCCACACCTTCTTCGGGTGTGGGAGGTGGGAGAGAGATAGGGTTGCCTTGGAAGAAAGGGTGGGTCGGCTGACCCCCGACAATGTGGTCGGGGCAATGCTGACGAGCGAGGTGACCTGGGGGCTGGTCGCGGCATTTGCCAGGGAGGTCCTCCGTCAGAAGAGGATCGACCTGGCTCGGAGCTAGGCCTATTTCTTTAGAACAGGAGGAGCCCCTTAACGGGCAAGTTTTAGGCCTAGTTCTGATGAAGTGCCGTGACTGGTGAATACAGGCTAGTGCCCGGAGGAGGGAGGAACTGACGCTTCTCAAAAAAAAAAAAAAAAAAAAAAAAAAAAAAAAAGTCGGCAAAAGTTGACTTCCTAGTTCACATGTTTCAAGACAAGTTTCAACTTGAAAGCAATTCGTGATGACCTCATCACTTGCAACGGACAAAAGTTTGACTGGATCAAACTTTTTTTTGATCAACTACAAAGTTGATCAACTCTATTGAAAGAAAAGTTTCTCACTACAATTTTCATAACACTTTTGTTGATCAACTAAAATCGGTCAACTAAACTTGCCTCGTGAGAACGCGGGTTTAATTTAATAAAATGGTTCAATAAATAAAATGTGATTAATAATAATAATATCGTGAAATAAAAGAAGAAAACAAACGAAAAAAATATGTTTTATATTTTTATTGTTTTCCCTTTCTTTTTTATTCTAACTGTATTTTTTTCTGTTGTAAAGGAAAAATTGAATGTGGCACACAAAGGATCCCTTTGTCCAAGCATCGCGGTCAAAACTTCATGAATTGCTTCTTTTGTGATTTCTTTTCATAGAAATAAATAAATAAAAAAATAGAATATCAATTTTTTATTTGTTTCATATATTCTCATTGTTAACTTGTAGATAAATTTGGAAACAAAAGAATGAGTATTGATCATTTTTTTTTTACTTTCTCTTACTCCTAGAAAGAGGAAGTATTGTAATCGTTTCAAATTCTCCGATATCGAGTTTTCACCGGAAATATCACATTTAAGATCTTCTGAATCCAAAAAAGTGGTTTTTAGCAATTGTTCTATGTGTCTGTGTGTGGGACAGCATATCTCACAACAGGAAAAAAAAAATAAATCACTGAATCATTCAAACTTAAATATTTCGTTAAAGTGCAATCAAGGATACCTGAGAATAAGCTTTTCGTAAAAATCGATCAACCGGAAGTGCCACTTTACTAAACGATTTTTTTTTAGGTTTTTCACGATTTTCTCAAAAATGGCTTCTACAATTTTTTTTAAACTTTATATATCAACTACACATGCAAAGAGCTATAACTTTTATTAGTACTATTTCTCCGGTAAAATTCATTTAAGGGTATTTTTGGGGAACCGGTGAGGTTAGGTTTTCCTCTACTATTTCAGTTTACTATTGTAATGACATATCAGGGTCATAGCAATGTCAAAGTGGCCCCAGCCAGCCGCTATCTTCACAAAGGATGGCAGGAAGAAAGGATAATTTATAACTAGTAGCCCAGCCGGCCGCTGTCTTCAAAAACAAAAACCCCCTTTCAAATACAAGGGTCAATACATTACATCAAAGACAAGCACCGATAAAGCTGGCCACTGACCTAAATGACATTGGTCGCCGACCTGGCCAAGGTCGCATGCTACAGAGATGTCTTAGTATGAGTACTTACTTACACACTTGACGTGTGTGAGTAAGACTAATATAAACTTCGTCCCACTGGAGGAAGGGGATCATTATATCATCAGTATCACGAGTATTATCATTATATCATTCATTTTACACGAGTATCATTACATCATTTTACAGCAGCAGCTATACTTGAGTTCCGAGCGCGTCCCTATACAAGGTTTAACTTATAATTATTTTCATAGTTGTGCATATTAGTTATTTATTTTAATCATATTAAATTATTTGTTATTTAACTCTTTAAATTATTTAATTATTTTTAACATTTCGTGTTAATTGTTACCAAACACACATTCAAATTATTGTTAAAAATATAGTCAATTTTTATAAATTCAGTGTTAGTAATTCTAGAAATAACTCTCTAAAAATCTCTAAACTAACTTCCGCCTAATAAATCCCTCTTCAAGACAACTAACTTCATACCTCAGGAATCACGACAATTGATTCCACTACACTTACAATTCTATCATCTAAATAATATAAATTAAGATTGAATATGTTGTTGAAATTCCGAGTTTTTGAAGAAAATCGGATGACCGGAAGTGTGTTTTTACTGAAAAGTATTTTTCAGTTTTTTACTATTTTTTCTAAAACAGCTCCAATGATTTTCTTTAAACTAAGTATGTGAACTACACATATAGAGAAAACATTTCTCCGGGTAAATACACTTAAAGCGGCTTTTGCTGGAAGGTTGGGGTTATGTTTTCCTGTCATACTTGATTATACAATTCTTCTATCTAACCTAAATTAATTAGAAATAAATTGATTGCCAAAATTACGAGTTTCAAAAAAATTAGTAAACCGGAAGTGCGTTTTTACTGAACAGATATTTCAGTTTTTGCGATTTTCTTTATAAAAATATCGACTAATTTCATTAAATTAGTTATACTAACTATAAAATTTGTCAATAACAACTTTGTAAACTTCAGTAAGAGAAAGTTGAGGGACTGTATCACAACATGTTTTTTGCTAGTTCTAAGGACGTAAAAACAGACGTTGAAAAGTCGATGCTGTAAAAATGCATACGATCGCAACAATATTTACTTTGATAATCAAGAAATTGCTATGTATTTCATTTCCCTCCTGCATCCAGGAAAGCTGGCAGTGAAGTCGACCATTAATATTACGTAATCCCGGAGGATATAGTTTTCATTGGTAGCTTTGTTGTGGGGGGGGGGTCATTAGCTAATCCGCCCCCCCCCCCGGATATCTGTTAACATTCATAACTGAAAATACTAACTTTTCCATCTACAACTCTGAATCATTTATAACCGAAACTTGATGTGCATTGTTAATCAAACTGCCGAAGTCTCTATTTAAAGGAACATTGACCTAAAATATTATTATGTATATCCTTGTCATATTTTACAAATAACTTACAAACAATGATTGTTTACAAAGCGCTAGATCTTGTTCATAAAGCGAACGTCATTTGTATCTGTGACAGTGTTTTGCTGGATATTTGTTGTTTACTTTCTTATCTCAATATTTGACCTTTGCTCTTAAATTGTTCTTTTTCGTCTCCTTTAAACTTAATATCTAAGTCTATTTCCTCCCCCTTCTCTGTTTATATCTTACTTCCGTTGGGATATCCATTGCATGCCATGGATTTGATTCAATTATTCAGAGAAGGAGTGTGGATCCTTGCAAAACGAAGAAATAAGGTAGAATGTGGGACATCAAGGGCACTTCTAGATTCATATCTCTGTGAATTTATGTTATGCCAGCGATATATAAGAAGGGACTTATTCGAGCAAATAATGCTGGACATTATGTCTCAGTTTATTTCAGTACTATTACTAAAATATGGTGATTTACAACAAAAAAACCGGTGGCATCCGCTTTCTGAACAAAACCCACAGCATTTATATAATTAAATCAGAATTAAAAAAAAGCTTTATATAATATTAAATAAAAACTTACGGGAAGTGTCGTACTTGATACCGTGCAATTCTTCGAAACATGGCAAATAAACAATTGTGGCAGAGGGTGTTGGAGGCCAGCATAAAATTCCGTCCCATGATCTTGGACAATAATCCGCCGGTGGAATACCGTCAGCTTCCAGTTGTTCTAAACATTTCTCTGCCTGTAACAATAAAATATATTATAGTTTTAAAACATTTAGTACAATTCTTAGAAGAATCTAAGTTGCGTTTTGGTATGCATACGCCATTAGTTTCTACTTTTTGGAATTTTTCTCGGACGGATTTCGAATTTTTATCCAGCTTCAGTTACTGCAAATATTAATGCACATGATGACACAAACTAAAGAAAAAAAAGAAAGTTTCAAATTATTTGAATGTACGTTTTTTTTAATAATCTGGTAAATAAATATTGGAGAGATAATTTGCTAGACTTACTTTCAACCCAAGGACAAAGATCAAAAGATACGCATTAATAGCAAGGAAGGACGTGATATGGAAATTGGAATGATCTCTTTCTTTTTCTGGTACAAAGATTCTGATGTCTCTACGGTGATAGATACTCTCCTAGTCTTTAGAAATAAATCAATAAAGAAACGTCTGGTATGAAATTTAATCGAATTTAGACCGAAGGAAATGATGAGCAAGGGATTAGATTTTCACAATAAGAGAGAAATATTTTTACTTTCTCTTATTCATACTAAGGATAAGAGAAAGTAATAATACTTGATGGGAGGTGAAAAATACTCGATGTACGATATGCTTACAAGTTCAATACTTGTGACTCTTCGACTTGACCATCATCAGTCGACCTAAAACTTGCATTTTGTTAAGATTAGTTGGAAAATAGAGAATCGCCAAAGGACTAAAATTGAAAGAAAAATCATTCAATAAAGTCCAATCGTTCTATTTAACCAATTTTAACGAAAATCTTGATGTATTCTCTAGTGATAACGTAACTGAACATTAAACTTGAAGTTGCGGCGTTTTATGAACTTTCTACACTCTAATCCCCTAGATACTGTTAAAACTGTTGGTTACTAGTTGTCGCGTGGTACGATTCTTCAAATTATGATCGTTTCAAATTTTCGAGATAGCGTTTATCACCGGAAATACATCCACCGCTTCTTACATGAAAGTTTCGGGAAAAATCCGTCAGCCGAAAGTGCGAATTTACGCACTTTTTTTAATAGTTTTTGTGGCTTTCTCGAAAACGGCTCAAAGATTTTCTTTAAACTCTGTAATAAGATCTGAATCATTAATGATTCATAGGATTCGAAGAGAGAAGAATCAGACATTAAATGAATTAAACGTTAGTACTCCCCACCTAGGCCAGACTGGGGGAGGGAGAATTTTATTCATATATAAAGAGCTACAGCAGAACAGTTCAAAACAGTTTTTTACAACAGTACATCCAGTCAGTATAATGGCTTTGAGAAGGAGAGAAATTGGGTTTGTTAGATAAATGAACAGGAAGTAAAGCTGTACACTGTATAATAGAAAAGTAACACAAACTGTCTGGACTTTACACGTAATAATTTAAAATGGTAGTGAGAGATTTAGATTGAGTAAAGAGAAAGGTTGTTGACGCATTGTGACTGCTGTATGAACTCTGTCCAGCCTGTCGGAAGTCTCTAATCCCTAACACAGCTGTATTTAAACAGATTCTCCCAGTCTAGTCTGGCCTAAACTAGAGAGTGATCCTGTCTCTCTCTCTCGCTGCTTTGCCTTTCTCTCACAACCAATCTACTTACCTTATCATTACTCAACACTCAGCCAGTCTGTCTCTTTATTATTCTCTCGCTACCTTATAACTCTAACAGTGTAAAGTCCTTACAGTTTGTGTGTTCTACTTATTATACAGTGTTCAGCCTATCATCTACGAGTAGTTTATTTCTATCTCATTCAGAAATTCATTCCCCCAAATTCTCTCCTTCTCAAATTCATTATACTTCGTATACAATCTACATACATAAATACCAATTACTTTTACTCTAAGCATTTTTCCAGAGTTTTTATTTCCAATGGACGAAGAGTATTGTTTATCTCAGAGATGATTATTCATTAAATATGAGAGATAATTGTTTGTCTCAGATAATTATTCATTATCTGAGAGCACAGTAGATTAGTTGTGCATCAACTATAATTCTTTTAATTCAACTTTATTTACCCATTTTTATAAAAAAAAAAAATATTTCAATCTGATCATGGACAAACTATTTTGTCGATAGATTGACAAAGCAATAATTTTGTTTTTCATATTATCCTGATAGAATCTCAATGGAAATATATAATAATTAATTCAACAAGATCACAAAAAGCCTAGATAATTAATTGGAGCTGCAAATTGTGAATCCCGCTTGCTTACAAGCTTATTCAATCTTTGCAAACTTGATTGACCAACTTGGAAATGGTGCTACAATATGCTTTGTTTTCAGATTTTCCCTTGATAAGAAAATTAACTGATGCAATTCTGTTTATAGGTAGGTAGTTTAATTTTTTATCATTTCAATAAAATTTTAGTATCAAAATATTTAATAGATTACTTTAGTGAATTATGAACTCTATATTATTGTTTATTGGTAAGGAAAAAAAAAAACAAGTTTTGCTCATATGTAGGTTAGATTATTTTATAAGAGATAAGACCCAGCACAGTTAAACCTGTAGAGAAATAAATTTACTACGGGTACTATGTCAGCTGTGAAAAGTCTGTTCCTAAGGGCAATACTACTAAAAGTAGAGAAAAAAGACGAAACTTATGGCTCATCAAACATTATAAAATATTGCTTTCACATAATATATCCTTTACCCAATATAATCCATACATAAAACTTCGGTCAATAAACAATAATTTTCCATAATTAAAAATCCACATACCAAAAATTGCATCTTAAAATTTATTTTTCTTTTTAATGAAAGATTTCCTTCAAGTTAAATATGAAATTACGCATGACTTACAATTTCATAAATATAAATAGGAGTTATACATTTTAATTTAAATTTAAGAATATTAAATTTTAGAAATATAACAAAATATGGGATGAAACACTCATACGACTTTCTATTACTGCCAGTGGCGGCTACTGGTATTCGCGATTGGGCGACTGAACCCCCCAGCTATTTGAAAAAATAAAAATAAATAAATAAAATTAAATAAAAAGTAACAAATTTTCATATTTTTATTTTGTTTCATATTTCAATTTCAAAAAAATATTTTCATTTTTATATTAGTTACAAACAAACATTAGTCACAGTAAAAGTTGTATATATTGCCTGATATACAAATTCAAATCCAAATAAAATGATGTGTAAAAAAATATTAGTTTGCCAAATCACGAGAATTACACATATAAGAATAGGAACGTATATAATATGGGAGCTCACTCTATTGTGTTGTTTAATGAATTGTGCCTGTAGTGAATTGTACTTATAATACATGTACATACCAGGAGATCTATAAAATGTAGGAAGTTGGAGGTTTACAGTTCGGCGTCGCGGTGGAGAATTTAATATATATATATATATATATATATGTATAAACATTTCTTTGTGTTAGTATAGAAATGTGTGTATTTCTTATATCCTTATTAACGTTTTTAAAATAAGAGTGCGGGTTTACTAGTGAGTTGAACGTTGAACGAACTTACCCGATATTAACCTAAGTTACTTTCACATTCCACATTGCATTCTAACGGCGTTACTCATATTCGTTATTTTTTGTGATGTGATGTGCCTGTGCCAATGTGTGGATTTTTATATATTATATTTATATTTATAAAAATTTGATGTTGGTATTGGTACTTAAAACATCACTAAGATATATGACCCAGCAAAGAATCGATGGTCATTGACATTTCCTTTGAACTGAAACACTTTATTTAGAATAATAAAAATTTCCGTTAAGTTAACCACTTGATTTTCGAACTCAAGCGGTTCTTTTTACGGTTCTTCTCTGGGTGCACAGTGATCGATTTATTGTTAATTCAACATATTGAATTGTAGGGAAGGGATGCAAGTTTTACTTCATACAAGGATTACTTCATAATTTCTATCTAGCCAAGCTGCTAATAATGATAGGTAATGTAAGTAATTAAAAAAAAAAAAGTTGAAGCCCCACATATCCAAGTCAGGAGCCGCCTCCTGATTACTGCAAATTTCACAATTATAATGGACAAATTTTCTACAAACTGTTTTTGGACTCGATGTTTCGTTGTCTTCAATTTTATATCAAGTGGAGAATCTAAAAATTAATAAAATGACTTTTTGGAAGAAAGCATAACATTACCCTTCCCCCAAAACCTCTTTAAATGAACTTTCTTGGAAAAAAGTTTCAAACAAAAAGTAATATACGTCTCTGATTTATGGTTAGTATAACAAAATTAATGAAATCCGTCGGTGTTTTTATGAAAAAAAAAAAAACCGCCGAAAACTGAAAAAAACTTCAGTAATAACACATGTTTGGTTAATCGATTTTCTTCAAACTAGTAATTATGGTAACATATTTAATTTTAATTAAAATTATTTATAATTTTTCTAAAACTGTCGAGGTTTTGGGTCAGGCATTAATAAAAAAGAAACAATCTTCTCGGATTTCAGGAAAGGTTCCCATATTCAATAGTGTGAAAAGGAGAGAGAATTAGAGAGAATACGTTTTCGAGAAAAAAGCAAGAATATATTATGTTGAACACTGTATAATGAAAAAAAGCTCACAAACTGCAAGGACTTTACAGTTAAATAGAAGTTAGTTAGCGAGAGAAATATAAAGAGACAGACTGGCTGAGTGATGATGGGAAGGTAGTAGAAGGTTGCTGGCTGGTTGTAAACTGTCCTGAAATGTAAATGCTGTCCTCTATATCAATTGAACTGTCCCTTCCTAGTCTGGCCTAGGTTGGGGAGTAACTCACAATTTTTTTATTCATTTTTGTGTTTCTCCGCTCTTCGGATTCTATAAATCTTTAATGATTCGGATCCTATTACAAATAGGGCACATCTACTGTAAAAATGCAGACATTTTTAATTGTTACAATACAATTTTTTTCTAAAAAATATCAAAAGAAGAAAATAAAAGTATGTCTTATTGAGTAATATTGATTTATTGCACCATTAGCTTTCATGGTGTAAGGACCCTGAAGAGGCTCATTGCAATATGGGAAAAACATCTGTTTTTAGGAAACTATTGATGCGGATTCAAACCCGGAAACTCAAAGTGCTTTTCATGAAAATGGCCAAGGAAATCTAAAAGATCCATATTTTATACGTTGCCAAACTTCTGAGATGACAGAGAATCAGTTGAAAAATGTGGTAACAACTCAAATTTACATTCTTTTTCCATTTATATAACTTATAAAATTTTATTGATACACTTAGTACTTTGTATGCTCTTTTGGCTATATTTATTTGTTTATATCAAAGTTTACTGATTTGGTAAACACCACTATCAAGCATAAGAGTCCGAAATTGGATTTATCAAAAATCCTGCAATAGTTACAGAATGTTTCGCTTGTAGATTAGATGAGATTCGAAATGGGGAGGGCGAGCCTCATTCCACTGCGACCTACAATAAGAGGTCTATTATGGAACCCCTAAAATTATAGCACATCCCTCAGTTTCGCCCTCCTAATCAGGCCTAGCAAAGCTGAGAGTGGCTCGGTCATAAGGCTTATGGCTTCGAGATTGCTTGTCTCCAGTTAAAGAAACCTTGTCCTTGCCAGGTTGGCACACTCGCGAAGGATGTGTACCGGGGTTATCTCTCAGCCTTGCAGAATCCACATACCGCGTTACCCGCAAGTAAGTAATTAGTGCATGTGCCTATTCAGCCTACAATGCTCTGTTAGTAGACCCACTATATTAGCGTTATATCCCCTTCGGCTCTGGCTCAGTAAAACCCTGGCAAATTTAAGCAAATGTCTCTTACTGAAGAGTTTTGCCTGCCACTGCCTTGGTGTTCTCTCCTACCAATGCAGACGCTGTACCTCTAGCCAACATATGATAGAAGTTTGAATTTAGCTCCTGGACAACCCGCAGAAGGGTTTGGGAACTATAAAGGTATCCTTCAAACCCTCCTTTGCTAGGGCATCCGCACTCTCAATGCCCAGAAACCCTGCATGTCCCGGCACCAAGGCGAGTGTCAACTTGTTCCGAGCATGCACCTCGGTTAGGGCAATGTTTCGCTTGTAAATAAGCTGAAGCACAAAAGTATTTCAACCTTAACCGTCCACCATATTTGGCCAGGGTATTCACTAATTAAAACAACTAATTTATCTAAGAAAACAAAGTTTAAAACAATATTTTTATTTAAAGTTTTGAAAAGATTTTTTTATTATTATTATATTTTTGTTAAGATTTCATACTCTTAATTTCCTACTTTTTTCTAAAGAAGTTAACTTTTAAAAAGTTTGTATCAAATATCATCAAAGGAAAGGAGTTTAATTTTATCATCCTTAGTTCTGCTTCCTCAAATATTATATAAATTACCTGATTCTTATTTAAGAAAGAAGTTTTTGTAATATTATTATTAAAACAAAGGAGTTCAAGTTTGTTCGTCTGTTGTTAATATATTATTTTTTTAATTTAACTTAAAATATTTAAGTTATATTTTTCACTTTTTAACAATTTATCGAGAAGTTATTTTATTAATAAATATATCGTGACTGTAGCTACATTTAGCTGATTAAATAATTAAATAACTTTTAGTTGAATTCTAACTAAAAGAAAAGGAATTTTACAAAATAAAAGATAAAAGAAATTAATAAAAGAATAGGGAACTATTACTAAAGAGTTTTTCTATTATGTTGGAGGAAATAATGGAGAAAATGCAGATTACCTTCATTTTCAAAATAAAATAAAAAAAATCTGGTGTGAAACACTCACACAACTTTCTCTTACTCCAGTTCTCAAAATTATAATTGACAAATTTTATAGTTTGTGTACCAAATTTAATGACAATCAAATTGTAGAATAATACTAATGAAATTACAAGCAACTTAAGAACTTCCCACCACTTAGAAAAAAACCAGTAGAGATCATTAGATGGGACGAGAATAAGCTTTTAACTTTTAAAAGTAATTTCACTGTTTCGGATTCTCTTTTTGAAGATACCCCTAATAAAATTAGCGAAAATATTAATGAATCTATAAAAAATCTGTTGCAAAAAATTGTGGTTTTACTATAGGCGTTCAAAAAATCGTATTCAATCCTGGTTCTTTAAGTTGATGTTCCACTAGCCAAGATATACGCCCGGACTATGAAGTCAGAGGAGAACTACGGCTCAAATAACTTAAAATTAAAATAATTAAAAGTATTATAAACTAGTGGCAGAAATTATTATATTTGCTTAACATCAGGCTATCTAAAATCTGTTACAATAAGCATGTGCTTAACTTTGAGCGAATAAAATAAATTCAATTGATGTTTTCAACTAAAAAATTTTTTAGTTGAAATAGATTGTGAATGGCTATGGTTGGAGCAAGATGCTGTTAAGTTAAAGGAATATGAAACACAAATTTTAAAAGCATTGGAAAGAAAACTATTGGCAGAAGATACTGAGTGGATTCTCTGCTTCAGTTACAGCCCAGTTTTACCAGTATATTAAAAATAATATTAATGTGGAAGATTATTACATAATAAAAAGAGATCAGTTTAAGTAAAAAAGAATTATTGGCCAGCTGAGGATTAATAATCCAATCAGTGATTTTGTATTGTGACAGAATTAAACATAAGTGGAATAGGGATACAGTTTGTATGTTGTATAGCGACGTAAAGAACGACCTCAGTATTTTATTGATATATTGTCCTGTTTATAAAGAATTAAAGGAGAAATATCTTAACAACCCTGACTTCCATAATATAACAGACTTCCTAAAAAATAGATTATATTGAAAAAAAATCAACAAAAAAATAAAATTTATAGAGACTGCACTCAGGTGGAGATATCAGTAACTATTACATATCTAAATGCTATACAATGGACCAAGCCCATATTACTAGTAGCACATTATTATTAACTAGGTTTCATAAACTGTTACTGACATTTTCATTTTATACTTACTTCTAATGTAATGTCCTATCTGGAATTTCTCCATTTTTGTTTGTTTCTGTTGTTTGTTTTTTACTTTCTCTTACTCCTAGTAAGAGGAAGTATTGTAATCGTGTCAAATTTTCGATATCGAGTTTTCACCGGAAATATCCGTTTTGAGGTCCCCTGAGTCCAAAAAAGTGGTTTTTAGCAAATGGTCTGTGTGTGTGTGTGTGTGTATGTATGTATGTGAACAGCATAGCTCAAAAACGAAAAACCGTAGAAAGTTAAAACTTGATATTCCATTTAGGCATCACCGTGGGATCTGACACTACGTTATCTGTCAAAATTCCTCAACCGGAAGTACCACTTTACTAGTTAGATTTTTTACTTTTTTGCGATTTTCTCAAAAATGGCTCCGACGATTTTCTTTAAACTCGAAACATCAACCACACATACAAAGAGCTACAACTTTTATTTGAAAGCATATTTCTCCGGGAAAATGCTCTGAAGGGCACTTTTGGGGGAGGGATGGGGTTAGGTTTTCATCTAAAGTGATATTTCAGTTTATTTCACAATTCTGTCATCTAAAGAATGTTAATTAGAATTAAATATGTTGTTGAAATTCCGAGTTTGAAAAAAATCGGATAACCGGAAGTGCGTTTACTTTACCACTTTACTAAATGATTTATTCACTTTTTCAAAATTTTCTCAAAAATGGCTCCGACGATTTTTATGAAACTTCGTATATAAACTAAACATGCAAAGATCTACAACTTTTATCTAAAACATTTCTCTGGGAAATTTCTTTTAAGGGCACTTTTAGGGGAGGGGTAGGGTTAGATTTTCATCAAAGTGCTATCCTAGTTGATTATACAATTCTATCATCCAAACATAATTAGTAGAAATGGCTGAAATTCCAAGTTTCAAGAAAATTAGTAAACCGGAAGTGCGCTTTTACTGAACAGTTTTTTCAGTTTTCGACGAATTTCATTAAATTTGGTACACAAACTATAAAATTTGTCAATTATCATTTTGAGAACTGGAGTAAGAGAAAGTTGTGTGAGTGTTTCACACAGATTTTTTTTTTTTTTTTGTTTGCCACCAAACTCTACTGTAATGAGTTTTTATTCTTATAAACAGTTTATAAATAAATATAATAAAAAAATTTAATCAAATTTGTCGGTATTATTATGGAGAAAACCGTAAAAAAACTGAAAAAACTGTTTAGTAAAAACGCACTTCCGGTTTACTAATTATCTTGAAACATGGAATTTTGGCTATCTATTTATTTTTTATTAATTTTGTTTTGATGGTAGTATTGTATAATCAACTAAGATAGCAGTTTATACGAAAACTTCACCCCGCCCTTCCCACCTAAAAACCCCCTTAAATGACTTCACTGGAGAAAAGTTTCAAATAAGAGTTGTAGCTCTTTATATGTGTACTTCATATACTTAGTTTAAAAAAAAAAAATCGTTTGAGCTGTTTTAGAAAAAATAGTAGGAAACTGAAAAATATTTTTCAAGTAAAAACGCACATTGTATAAATCGATTTTCTAAAACATATTACAATTACAATTTAATTCTAATTAATATTATTTATAAGGTAGAATATGTAGTAAACTGAAATAGCACTTTAGAGTAACATAACCGCAACACTCCGCTAAAAGTCGCCTTAAACGAATTTACCCGAAGAATGTTATAAAATAAAAGTTATAGCTCTTTGTATGTCTAGTTTATATACATAGTTTAAAGGCAATCGTAATCGTTCAAGAAAATTCACAAAAAAAAAAAACAACTGAATAACCATTCAGTAAAGTGGCATTTCCGGTTGGCTTATGCTCAATGGTAGCATTTTTAACGAAATATTAAGTTTGAACATTCTGCGATTTTTCATTTTTGAGATATGCTGTCTCACACAGACTGACAGAGAGACAATTGCTAAAAACTTTTTGGTCTTAATACGGATATTTCCGGTGAAAACTCGAAATATCGAAAATTTGATAAGATTACAATATTGTGGGATTTAGTGTATCAAAGGCCCGCTAGATGTCACTATGGTGGTATAGTAGGTTCAAGGTTAGTCCAATAAAAAAAGATCGAGGAAGCTTCTGTGTTTTTTTTTAAATCGTGGTTGACTATAAAAAGTTGATGTGTTTAATTATAATAGATATTGTGGTTTATTGGAATGTTTGTTCGACTTATTATTTCATGTTGTTTAATTAAAAAATTAAAAATATAAAATAATCAAAAATGTATTTATTTCAAATCATTTATTCCCATAATACTTCTTATTATCTACTATATAATGTCTAATTTATTAATGAAGGGAAATGTAATGTTAGGTTGATGTATTGTTGTTTGTTTGTGGAAGTGAAGCACGAGCGTCCTTGAAACGGCGTATGAATATATATTGTAACGTTTTTCCCTCTAAACTAGCTACTGCAACTAGTTTTAAGTGGGTTCGTATAGATAAAATACTCTAAACTTCAATAAAGAAAACACCAATTTATTGCTATACACAATAAATTACAAAAAACAATACTTAATAATGATTACTTCACAGTTTAAACTACAAAAATTCACTTTGTTCACTTTTTATACACTTTACACAAACGTACATTTCGTTTTTAACTAGAAAACTCTCTCAACTCTCTGTGGTCCCACTATTTATACCGGTGGAGAATCTTCTATAATCTTCTCAATCCTTCCAGAGAGAACTAGAGCGCGTCGCCAGCGGCCACTAAGAGAACTTGAGGTTCCTACTTCCTCTACTAGATGGCACCACTGGCTGCGTTACAATATGTTTCAGAGAAGAGAGGTTTATTAAGAATTCGTGAACAAGACACCACTGGTTTAAACAAATATATTCACTTAAAATAACAATTACAAGTTAATTATAAGAAATGAAATAAGCTTATAAATATACAAAAACTCTTGCACTTAAATAATATTCTTGTTAGTAGATTGATTTTAAAATACAAATGTGACATGCTAGTATTGGCAGTTAAAACCTTCCCTTTTATATGATTTCTTAAAGGTGATTAAAAGATAATAGAGTGGTCGCGTTCCCCGACCTCTCTTGTAACGGTATTTTGTACCTGCGTTTAAGTCAATTATTACTAATGCAAAAAGGGCTAAGAATGATTTACTTAATATTAAAGAAGCTTCTAAAGAAATTAAATTTTCATTAAGGAAACGTATTTTGCAAAATTATTTCTTCCATATGAATAAAAATATTAATTAGAATTAAATATGCTGTTGAAATTCCGAGTTTGAAGAAAATCGAATGGCCAGGAAGTGAGTTTTTTACCGAAAAGTACTTTTTCCGTTTTCTGCTATTTTCCTCTAAAACGGTTCCAACAATTTTCTTTAAACTAAATCTGTGAACTATACATAAAAAGTGCTACAACTTTTATTTCGAACTTTTCTCCGGGTAAAATCATTTAAGGGGGCTTTCGGGGGAGGGGAAGGGTTATGTTTGTCTCTTAAGTGCTATCTTAGTTGATTATACAATTCTACCACCTAAACAAAATTAATTAGAAACAAACTGATTGCCAAAGTTCCAAGTTTTAAGAAAATTACTTAACCGGAAGTGTTTTTTTACTAAACAGTTTTTTTTTTTTCAGTTTCTGCGATTTTCTCCACAAAAATCGCCGACAAATTTCATTATATTTGGTACATTAACTACAAAATTTGCCAGTTACAATTTTGTAAACTGTAATATGAGAAAGTTGTGTGAGTGTTTCATACCAGATTTTTTTTTTTTTTTTTTAATTTAAGGTGCGTCAACATCAATGGTCATGGCGCAGAGGGCCTTCACATTGCACTGCCCGCCTCCGGACAGTGTTCCCTCGTTATATAGACAACACTGCTCATCACCGGAAGTGAGTTAGCTGTAAGGTTCCTAGGAAGAGAAAATCTAAGGGCAACACAACTGGACTCGAACCCAGGGTCCTCCGCGTGGGAGTCCAATGCACTAATCCCTTCTTTGGGGTTGTCGTTATATCTTAATATTGTAATGTGATAACAAGAAGGAGTGATAACAAGAAGGAAAAGATACAATTTTTAAATTATAAAAATTATAACTAGTGGTGCCAGCCAGTCGCTATTATTCAGGTCAAAAGCCGCGGTTAGTGCACGGTCAAAGGGACCGCCAAAGACACCGCTAAAACCCCTTCAACAAGAACCCTTTCAAAAGGGTGATTATACGGTCAGTGTACGGAAGCCACTTGGCCGATATACAAGGGTCAACAAACACTCAAAAAACCACCTGGCTACAGTCTTTTGATAACCGCCATCATCTGTTGCCACACTGGTCACCGACCTAATCAAGACCTAGGGTCAACACACGGCAACAGATGTTTTAGTGTGACCCGTAATTACACACTTGTCAATGTGTGAGTGATGCCAATATAAACGTCTCTCCACCGGTAGAGGGGATGAGTATTCTTCAGTAGTTTATCAGCGTTTCATCAGGATTCTACCAGTGACATACGACATCAGCTCATACATTGCGAGCGCGTCCCTACCTAAGGTTTCAAACATATATTTATTTATCATCATTATAGTTGTGCATTCTAGTTACAATTTAAATCATTTTAAATTAATTGTAGTTTATCTTTTCAAACGTTTAAATTATTGTTAAAATATATATCTATTTTCGTAAATTAGTAGTTCATATTTCGAGTAACAACTCTCTAAAAATCTCTAACTAACTCCCAACTATTCATCGCATCATAACCCTCTTCAAGACATCTGATTCCACTACAATATATTAATTTATTTTCGTTATGAATTATTAAGTAAAGCATTTTTACTTTTTTTAACTGCTGTTAGAGGAAGTATTGCAATCATGCCAAATTTTCGATCTGGAGTTTTCATTGATCCGGTATCATTTTGAGATACCCTAAGTTCGAGAGAGAGTAGTTTTTAGAAATTGGTGTGTCTGTCTGTCTATGTGTGGTCAGCATAACTCAAAAACGGAAAGTCATAGAAAGTTCAAACTTGATATTTAGTTTTAAGTGCTAGCATGGGACCTAACAATTAGGTTTTGATCAAAATCGAGTGACCGGAAGTAACACTCTATTGAATGGTTTTTTTTAATGGAGCGATTTCCACGAAAATGGCTCCAACAATTTTCTTTAATCATAGTATATAAACTACACCCAAATAAATAGCTACAACATTTATTTGTAACATTTCTCTGGAAAAATTCATTAAGACGGCTTTCGGGGGAGGGATGGGCTTATGTTTTTCTATAAAGTGCTGTTTTAGTTTATTATACAGTTCTTTATCTATATAATATTAACTAGAATTTATTAAATATATTGCCAAAATTCTGAGTTTTAAGAAAATCGCTTGGCCGGAAGTGGTTTTTACTGAATAGTTTTCTAAGTTTTTTACGATTTTTTTCGAAAAAGATTTTTGGTAAAACGATTTTTCTTTAAACTAGATATACCTACAAATTTTAATTGAAACATTTCGCCAAGAAAATGGTTTTCAGAGGCCTTGTGATGAAAGAGTGGGGGTTGTGCTTTCATAGAAATTACTATTCTAGTTTATTTTAAAAGTCTACAATCTAAATAATATTAATTAGAATTAAATATGTTGCCAAAAATTCTAAGATTGAAGAAAATCGGTTGAGCGGAAGTGCGTTTTTTCCGGATAATTTTTCCAGTTTTTTTTTGTGTGATTTTCTCCATAAAAAACACCGACATATTTCATTAAATTTGTTGACTAACTATGAAAACACCTCGATAGTGGATATAGGAACCAGGAGATTGTAATTCTTTCCGACAGTGAAGCAGCCATTAGAGCATTGAGTGCATTGGTTATCAGCTCGAAAATGGTCTGGGAATGCCTAGGTGAACTTAATAACCTAGGCAGGAGGAACAAAGTAACTCTGTGGTGGGTGCCGGGGCGTGTTGGCATTGAAGAGAGTGAGAAGGCCAAATTAGGCGCTAGGATCCCACTCCTAGAGCGGGAATCTTTTTGTGGGGTCAGCGACCAGTTTCTGTTGGAGGAACTTAGGAAGGAGGAGGAGACGAGGAGATCTCAACTCTGGTACTCCCTCCCCGGTTTGCGGCAGACTAAGATCTGCTTGGGAAATTATAACCAACGGAGATCGGAGGCCTGCATCTGATTGAGCAAGAACAAGCTCCTCGTTCTTACGGGTTTTCTCAAGGGACATTGCCGACTCAGAGGGCACCTGGTGAAGCTGGGTTTGGAAAGTGACGCTCATGCAGATTCTATGGGAAGCTGGAGGAAACTCCACTACATCTTCTAACGGACTGCGAGGCTGCCACTTGGAGAAGATTCAAGACCTGGGTAGCTGCCAGGTGAAGGAGGGGGATATAGCCTCTCTAGAGCCCGTCAGGGTATTGGGATTCCTCAGGGATCTCAACCTGATGGTGGTTTTGTAGAACGGATGTTAAGAGAAGGACATCAGTTCGGGTGCTATGGGCAATAACTTGCGGCACCCAGGGGGCATAGCACAATAGATCGAAAAGAGTCTAAACCCCCTTCAAAAAAAACAAAACTATGAAAACAGAGGCCTATCAATTTTGTTAGATGTTGTAGTTGGTTCCGTAGAGGCTAGACAAGCATCAGAGATATTTTCCGTCATAGCCTGCATCTTTTTTGTGGTCTTTGACCGGTTTCGGGCGTTCGCCCATGTTTTTGTCAAAACAGTGTGATAAAATAGACTTGTACAGAGCAAGTAAATTTGCCCTGTGTAAGTCTATGTTATCACTGCTTTGACCTTAAAAACTTCCTGATGATGGGCGATCGCCCGAAACCGGTCGATGACCACAAAAAGAAGCAGCCTATCATGGAAAATATCTCTGATACTTTTGATAGATACCTTTTTCTGAGAAAGTTTATATTTAAGTTTATTTTGGGAAAAGGGCAAGGTTATACTTTTCACAAAAAGTCATTTTTATTAAACTTAGATTCTCCCAATGATATACAAATTGAAGACAAAGTAAACATTTAGTAAAGATTTTAAGTATGAAGAAAATTTGTCACTTTAATCTGTGTAAACTGCAGTAAGAGAAAGTCGTGTGAGTGTTTCACACCAGATTTTATTTCTGCCTCGCAGTAAGTTAGTCTTTAAAATAGTAACGACTTACAGTTTTTAAATGAGTAACTACTTATAATGGGGTTGTGAGGAGAGAAATTAGGTTTGATTAAATGAACGAGATATGAAGTCACTAATATAATGTAGGTAAGTTTACACTAACTTCACTGGACTTTATAATGAAACTGATAGAATGAATGGTGTGAGTAAAGATATGACACGATGCGATGTACAGTTGTATGGTTGTATCTGATAGATGCTTTAGATAGATTCCCACTGGCTTATATACACAGGTTCTCCCACTCTAGCCAGCCTAAGTCAGAGAGTAGTCTCTGTTAACCAGAGAGGGTCTCTCTTCTCTCTGGTGTGGTTGCATTATCTATGCGGTACCATTACACTACTCAAAACAAAAAGATTTGTGAATTTGCTATCAGATACTAAGGTGTTAGTATTTGAATTGAGCATTTTTTTTGGAAACGTATGGATCCAAAACTGTTTTGTTTAAATCTTGATTAATTATCAAATCCTTTGATTAAAATGCACATAACGAACATTGTGGAGATTGAAACTTATATAAAATGAAAAAAATGTCTGGTGTGAAACACTCACACGAATATCTCTTTCTCTAATTCAATACAATTAAATTCATGTCAAATGTGGCAGCTGCACCTATGCGAAATATCTTTGTTAGAGCTCCTTGCGACTTTTCGTTTTTGAGATATTCTGTTAAAACACACACACACACACACACACACACACGCAAATACAGACAGACCATTTGCTAAAAACAATTTTTTCGTATTCAGGAGGCCACAAAACATGTACTTCCGGTGTAAACTCAATTTCGAAAATCTGGCACGATCGTAATATTTTCTCTTACAAGGAGTAGATTAGATTAGATTGGCAGTAGGGGAGGGGGCAGGGTCTCATTCCATTGCGACCTGCATCCTTCAGCTTCGCTCTCTTAATCAGGTCTAGCGAAGCTTCGTCATGAAGCTCGTGGCTTTGCGACTGCTTGTTCTCAGTTGATGAAATCTTGTCCTTATCAGGCCGGCACACCCACAAAGGATTTGTACCGGGGTTCCCTCTTCGGCCTTGCAAAATCGGTATAAGCATTATCTACAAGTAGTAATTGGGTGCATGTGCCATACCCTTTTATCGCTTCGAGTATGGCTCAGTAGGTCCCTGGTTTTTTTAACAAAGAATTTAGCATCAGAGATATTTTCCATGATAGCCTGCTTCTTTTTGTGGTCATCGACCGGTTTCGGGCGTTCGCCCATCATCAGGATATTTTTGTCAAAACAATGTGCACAGAGCAAATCTACTTTATACACAAGAGTATATAAAAATGTATTTGCTCTGTGCAACACTGTTTGACAAACGCATTCTGATGATGGGCGAACGCCCGAAACCAGTCGATGAGCACAACAAGCAGGCTATCACGGAAAATGCGGAGTTGGATACTTTTCAACTGTGCGGAACCAACCGCAACAACCAATGAATTTAGCCTTCCTACCATTGCAAACGCTGGTCTTCTATCCAATCCTTGATAGAAGCTTGAATCAGGCTTCTGGGCAACCCCCAGAAGGGCTCGGTGACTAAAAAGGTGTCCTTCGAGCATTCCCTAGCTAGGGCGTCGGACCTTAAGTTGGCAAGGAACCCGTATGTCCCGCCACCCAGGCGAGTCTCAACTTATTTCGAACACCTACCTTGCGGCAAGTGTGGCATGAGAGTGGAAGTTCAGAAGTTAATAATGAATTTAAAAAAAATAACCGTTAAAAACAGTACCATATATTTCAGATCTTTTGATATTTTAATAAAATTTATACGAAAATATTATGTATAATCAGTTACAGCACCCTGATTTCACCCAAGGGATTTCACCTATATTTCTTTCTTTCAAAAAGCATGAAAACAAACAAATTTAAACGATTACGTCACTAATACCCACAATCCAAGTTTTTTATTCACCTTAAATAAATTATTAGAACTCTGTTTTGAAACTTTTCATTTTTTATTTGCTTATTCGAACAGATTAAGATGGAGTATACTGTCTACATTTTTCTGTTTTCTTTTCAACGTTAGGTCAGAGAATAATATACGAGTATATATTTAGCCTGAGATAAAATTTAAAAAAAGGAGTTTTATTTAATAGCTACTGAATTATATATTTTATTTTCTTATTTATTTATTTAATACCTGCTCCTGAGCTTGTAAACTTGTTGTAGCAGGAGGTTGTCCTGAATTCATACAAAAAGCTAAGATAAAAAGCTAAGCTTACGTAATAGAAGTGGAAAGATTTTTCGTACTTGGCATTTATATTAACTTTTAAAGACTTCAATTACAATAAAGGGGGGGGGGGGACTTAAACTACGTATAATAATATGACTAGCTTTTAGTGAAGCATGGCCTCTCCAAGTTCTTCCAGAATTTCTTTAAAATCTATTTTTTCGGGGAAAAAAAGTTTAAGATAAAAAGTATTTATAGTTAGTGCAGTGGTCTTAGTGAACCACTGAACCCCCACCACTCATCCACTCTAGCGGAGAGAAACAGCCCCTCTCGCACAGAGAGGAGAGGCTCGGCGAGTGTATATATATACGAGAGAGACAGTCAGAGAGTCATTCTGTTCAATTCAGTCTTACACGTCAGACATCATTCTGTTAATTCACACTCCGTACATATCGTTTAGCCACGTCAGTCTGTCAGTTCAGTTAGGTTCTAAACTCTAAAGTGTAAAGTCTTTGGTATACAGTCATATACATATATATATCAATTATATATCTTAAACCAAATCTTAAGGTGTTTATCTTTCATCATCAACAACAACCTCCTCACAACACCCTTACAAAGAATGCCAAACTAAGATACTTCCTCAGGAAGAGGCAAATTGGAAGTCCTAGGCTAAGGTGGTTGGATGACAGTAAGCAGGATCTCCAATCATATAGGTATCAGAACTTTAACAGTCTCCCTCTCCTTGGGACAGTTCCTCCAAAGTGTGAACAATGAAGGGACACCCAAAGGTGTCCGAAAAAAAAAAAAAAAAAAAAAAAAAAGTTAGGGAGGGGGGGGGGGAAAAAAAAAACAAATTAAACTTACAGCAGACTTTAAGTCTTCCCTGTTAAAGGACAACGCCAACACCGGACAGCTGCATCTAAGGCGAGGAAAATCTTAATTAGCCGGATGAATGTAGGAGAAGAACTTAACGGCCGCGCCCAATGGAGCAGAGTAGAGCTCTTCTCGGGACATGCGGAAATAAAGGACAATGAGAATTGGCTAAGGTGGAGATCCGAAATGCCCTTTACTGAACCGAACCAGCAGTAGCCGTCATCAAAACAATTTTGCGACAGTGAGCTCAAACAATGGAGGAATAGGAACATGGGCGGATGCCGCCAGGAGTGACTTAAAGTATCTTCTCTAGCGGAGTAGGATACAGTTGAAAGTCTGTTAAATGTATTTGACAGGACAATCATGGATAGCCAGTCATTTACCCAAAACAGGCAAGACTTCTAGTCTTTTGTGTCAGAATTTTGTCAATGGAGTCTGGGAAACGTACCACTAACTAGATCAGTGCCCCCGTTTCGCTAATACTAGGTGCCGCATATTTAGGGGTAACACTCACAGGGGAATGCTTGGTGGAAGTTGGTGATTAAGGTTATCTTAAGATATTGTAGCCAGGCCGGTGGTAGATTGCTGGGAGAAACTTCTTAGGTTCCGCGCTTTCGGTTATCCATTGACAATAAGGAAATCTAAGGGCAGCAATACTGCTGGGATATCGCGCTTTAAATCTAGCGCGCTACCACTGAGCTAATCCACAAATTCTTGTAGTAGTAGTATGATGTTTCTAAAACAAATTCACAAACTGAAAGGGGTGATAATAATCATATACACTATAACAATATAAACGCAATGTCCATTATTATCATTAAAAATGTTTAATCACACTAATATGTGGACGAAAGTTTCAGACTATCCGTTTTGGTCAAAGAGAAAAAAAACTGAAGTGAATATTTATGTGACCTTCTTTCTCTTATTACATTTCCGCTCAGGACTTGATTTCGAGAATTTGTAGCGATCGCTACACTTACTCTTACAGCAATAAGAGAAAGTAAACATTTGATTTAAATGTACTCGGATGTGAATAAAAATTATTTTTCCAAAAAAAAAAGTTTTCAATTGTTTTATTTATATATATATGTGTGTGTGTGTATTTTGTAAACTGAGTTTAAGAACAATCTTAGAAGCCAGTTTCGAGAAGATCGCGAAAACCTGAATAGCCAAGCAGTTAAATTTTGCTGACAGATTTTGAATGGAACATGCGGAACCGTATGTAATTGTAATATCAATTTTGAGATTCCATGGTTTTCCTTTTTACTTTCTCTTACTCCTACTAAGAGGAAGTATTATAATCGTGTCAGATTTGTCAATATCGAGTTTTCACCGGAAATATCCGTTTTGAGGTCTCCCTAAGTCAAAAAAAGTGGTTTTTAGAAAATAATCTGTGTGCGCGTGTGTATGTGAAAAGCGTAGCTTAAAAATTAAAAATCATAGAAAGTTCAAACTTGATATTCCGTTTATAGGTAACTGTAGTGGATGGACGAAATCGAAAAATAACAGTTTTGAAGAAATAGTTCAGAATATTTTATAGTATTAAAAATCTAACTTTGTTAATATTTCAAATGTATCTTAGTGCAGGGGTAGAGCCAGGTATATTAAATCTAGGTCATTGCTATTAGGAAAATAAAGGCACAAAAATCCGTTAATACAATGCGACTTGGCCAACTGTTTTTGGTGGCGATTTCTTGTTTATTACTAATACTTCATTCTCTCTTAAACTTACATACTTACAAGCCCTTTATTCTACAACACCTCGCGTGCTACTACAAATACACATCATCATCACACCAAAACATTACAGTAACACCATGCGATTCGACAGTAGGTCATCTGTCAAAATTCCTCAACCGGAAGTACCACTTTACTTGTTTTTTTTTTTTTTTACGTTTATGCATTTTTCTCAAAAATGGCTCCGACGATTTTCTTCAAATTTTGTATATCAACCACACATACTAAAATCTACAACTTTTATTTGATACATTTCTCTGGAAAAATTAATTTAATGGCACTTTTGAGTGAGGGATGGGGTTAGGTTTTCTTTTAAAGTGCTATTCCAGTATACTATACAATTCTGTCGTATAAATAATATTAATTAAAATTAAATTTGTTATAAGAAAATTCGGATGACCGGAATGTGCGTTTTTTTCAGTTTTGGGGTATTTTCTCGAAAACGGCTCCAACGATTTTCTTTAAACTAAGAATATGATCTACACATATAAAGAACTACAACTTTTATTTGAAACATTTCTTCTGGTAAAGTTATTTAAGGGGGCTTTTGGGGAAGGAGTGGGGCTATGTTTTTCTCTAAAGTGCTATCATGAGTTGATTATACAATTCTACCATACAAAAAAAAATAATTAGCAATAAATAAGCGGCCAAAATTCAGAGTTTCAAGAAAATTAGTAAACCGGTAGTGCGTTTTTACTCAACAGTTTTTTTTTTTTTAGTTTTCGACGACTTTCATTCAATTTGGTACACTAACTACAAAGTTTGTCAATTACAGTTTTGAAAACTGAAGCAAGAGAAAGTTGTGTGAGTGTTTCACACCGGATTTTTTTTGAGATATCTTGTTTTTTTCTCTTTGTCTCTTTCTTACGCTCACCACTCTCTTACGTACTCACTCACACACATATTCCAGACCAATCATACATGGGTATTACAAGCTGAGAATACCTCACGTAAACATAATAAAGCAGGAAACTAGGTTTTAGCGGTAACCCCACACTTCCCCTAAACTATTTCAACACAAATTATTCACATATTTTAGAACCTTAATTGACAAATTCCCACCTAGTAATAAGGCTAGAAATAATTTGAAATATTTTTCATAATACAAAATCCTACAATACCCATAATTTTTGGTTATAATATAGTGTAACATAAATTCATATCTTGTAAATATATTTAATATACTATAATTTAATTATGTGTTTAGAATGAAAATCTAAAGAAAAAGGGGGAAAGCAGGTCCACTAATCTTTTTCTTGTCAGTCTCGTTATCACAATATCTTTACCAGCAAATAAATTGTTCAAATAAATCTTGAAAACTTTTTTCTTATCAATTCTCTTTAAAATATGTTTTAAGCACGCAATAATTACATTAATTATTTATGAACGTATTAGAATTCAACAATATTATTTTTTTTCTTTGAATTTATTTATAATTACTTGATAAAGTAAAAGAATTATATAATATTTTCTATCTAGATTTAGATAAGGTTACGTCTTTTTAAATATCAATAATAACGGATTAATTGATAAAACTAATTCGATACTTAAGTATAGATTCCACGTTTGAGAATCGTTCATGACTGAAGTCCCGAATTTAGACAATGCAGCCATTGCACCGCAATAGGTAATAATTTATGGAGATTAAACAAAACAAAAATCTGGCGTGAAACACTCACACGACTTTACGCGTTATTTCTATAATACAATTATATATAAAATGACTGTTTTTTAAAACTTCAAATTTTATGTAATGAAGAAATTTGGTGAAGATCAGTGTAATGGGATTCGAATCATTAAAGATTCATAGGATCCAAATAGCGAAGAATCAGACATAATTTGAATCAAACATTAGTTACTCCCCACCAAGGTCAGACTAGAAGGGAGAATTCTATTCCTAAATATATAGAGCTATAGAAGAACAATTCAGACACAGTTTTATAACAGTCTTCCCACCAGTCAGCAACCACAATCTACTTACTTTCTAATTACTCAGGCAATCTGTCTCTTTATTATTCTCTCGCTTCCTAATTTCTGTTTAACTGTAAAGTCCTGGCAGTCTGTGTTTCTATTTATTATACAGTGTTCAGCACATCTATTAGCTTATTTCTTCTTCATCATTCTTAAATTCATTCTCTCCAATTCTCTCTCCTACTCACATCCAATTATAATCGGTCAATAAAGAAAGATACAATTATGCCAATGTTTCGACAGAGTTTCCTGTCTTTATCACGGCTTTTATATATAGATAGTCTTGGAGATGTGGGAAAAAGAATTTTTCGGGGAACACTGAAACTTTCAGCATTTTATAAAGCATAGAAACATAAACAAAGAAAACTGAAAAGTTATTAGTTGCTTGTGTTAAATCTTCTTCTGTCAGCCATACTTCCATATAGCTATCATTCTTTTTTATCGGGATCTGACCAAGGCAACATTCCTCCATGTAAAACGTCTCCGCTGTAATATGTTTGGTGTGATGTGATGTTGTAGTTTGTGGTAGCTTGTAGTGGCTTAAGCGGTTTTGTAAAAGGGGTTTGTGAGTCTATATGTTTAAGAGAGAAGTATTAGTAATAATCAAGAGAGCACCACTGTTTTTAAAATAAAATATATTATAGCAAATTTAAGTAGTATACAATATCTTAATAAATCAGATGTTTATCTAGAATAAAGGCAAATCACTATCACTGGCACTGAGTTTTAGAGAGCGATTCCTGAAGCAAGTGTTCTGGCTTTGAAAGCAGAATGCAGACTGTCCGAAAGAATGCCTTCTCTTATAAAACAGTTGGCCAAGTGGCATTGTATTAATTTAACGGATTCTTGTGCCTTTGTTTCCCTAATAGCAATGACCCTTAAATTACAGTACCTGACTCTTTTCACTGCACTAAGATACATTTAAAATATTAACAAAATTCTATTTTTCAAACTATAAAATATTCTAAACTATTTTTCAAAACTATTATTTTCTTTCATTTCTTTCTTCCACTACAACGCACATCAGCATTTCTTGATCCCATTTTATTTTCAGTCTACCTCGTTTTCTTTTTAATTCCATGGGCCACTAATCTAAAATTTTTTTGGTCCACTGACTGCACAATCCAGCCGCCTAGTTACATTCTGTTTTAAAAATAACTTTTGCAATATCTTCCATTCCAGTCATTTCCATTATCCACCTATCACTTTTCTTTTCCCTTCTATTAATTTCGTCATGCTTCTTTTTATCCTTCTCACATTCTTCATTAACTTATCTATATCGCTATTTGTCAAGCTCTAAGTTTCCCAAATATATTTGTTAACAACGGTTTTACTACGGAGTTCCATAGTTTTTTCATTAGTCCGAACTGATCGAATCTGATTGAAATAGTTTTCTATATTTATTCTAAGTTCTCCAGCTCAATCTTATTCTTCTAGTAATTTCTTTTCCTATTCTATCTTCTTTATCAATCAATTAACTGTTCTAAATAAACAAACACATCAACCTCTTCAAATGGCTCTCCATTTATCTTCATATGTCTTATCTTCATTGTTATTTATTTTCATGAGGGATTTATTTTTAACCCTAGCAAATTTTTCTGATTTAATTAGGTCCTTCAACATAATTGTCAATCCTTCATGTGATTTTTCAATTACTACCAGGCCGTCTGCAAATTTCATTGTCAAATTGGTTTTTAAGAAGCTGTTTCGATAAAATCGAGTAAAATTGAAAAAAATTCTTTTGGTGAAAGTGGTCCTTCCGGTAAAAAAATTATGATGGAAACGTCGGATCTGTTGATGAAATCTTAACGGAATATCAAGTTTCGAAGTGCCTGCGATTTATTTGTGTTTGAATATAAATTTACATAACACAAGCAATTTGATTTTATTTTTTTTATTTAGGGGGTCCTCAAAACAAATATTTGCGGAGAAATTTCTATATTTCGAAAAAAGTAGAGGACACGAATGCTATTCCAGTTACAAGAGTGTTGTTTTTCACGGCCCTCCCACACGTATCTGGTTTGTTTCCTCACTGGGTATTGGAGATTAAGGAGACATCTCTACACAATGCTTCTTATCATGACTCTTCCTTGGCTCTTTCCTCTTATCAAACCATCAATACTCAAACACCCGCCTACATTTACCAACTCCTTAAATTGAAATCATCCTTAGCCAGCGTAATATTCGCTCTCGTCCATCCGATCTCTACCCACCCTATCCTTAATACTACAACATTTGATCGCTCCTTCCTCATTCTAACCTCTCCAATCTGTGGAAGTCTCTCCCTCCTTCCATTCGCCATGCCGCCACCCTACCTGCATTTCAAAGTCAAATTATTCCAGCACTCCAAATTATCCAGTCAAATTCACTTCAATCAACTGAATTATAAACAGCATACCCAGGATATCCCCCTAATAGTCTTCCACCTCAATATCTCTCTTCAATTATTCCAGCATCTTACCCTCGACCTTTCATTCCTTACACTGGCACCATTCTTCTGCAATACAGTATTTTATTTCACCATCTAGCACCTACGTTTTACACTTTCACCTTTGTTTATTTCTTCTTGTCTTTTTTTCACTTTTTTCTTTGGGTTGTCTGAAGTATTATATTTATCTATCACCTTGTATCAACATATTTTTTTTTTCCTTCTGTTCTATATACATATTTGTATTAAACCTTGTCAGCCAGATTTGTATTTCTTAGCTGTAATACTATTGTTATTCTTTAGGCACAGAGTCCCTGAATATAGTTTATTTTTCATTTTTTTTCCATGGTCCAATGAGGTTCATGCCGGACTCCTTTTGTAGGGTTTTGAGGAGGATGAAACACCGCCAAACATCTCATGACGGATTGTTTGGGCTACGAGGAAGTTAGGTTCAGGACCTTTGGCCGTAACAGGCTGTGGTGGAAGAGTTTACGCTATGTCCTTTTAAGGTTTGGACTGTAGTAAATCGTAGATGGGTGAAATCCAGGCCCGGGCTTTTGTCCAGACCCGATAGTGGTTATTCTTTTGGGGCAGCTATATGAGCCCATGGAGGTTTAGCATAGCGCTGGGTTTAGCCCTTCCATATCTTGAATAATAATAATAATAATAATAATACAGAATAGAAGAAAGTACAAAAATCTTTTGTGAAACCTTAGGATGCAAAATTTACAAAAAAAACATCTGGAGTGAAACACTCATACAACTTTCTCTTACTCCAGTTTTCAAAATTGTAATTGACAAATTTTATAGCTACTATACCAAATTTAATGAAATTCGTCAAAAAATGAAAAAAATTGTTCAGTAAAAGCGCACTTCCGGTTTACTAATTTCCTTGAAACTTGGAATTTTGGCCATTTATTTATTTCTAATTAATTTTCTTTGGATGATAGAATTGTATAATCAACAGTGATAGCACTTTAGAGGAAAACATAACCCCACCCCTCCCTTAAAAGTGCGCTTAAATGATTTTTCCCAGAGAATTGTTTCAAGTAAAAGTTGTAGATCTTTGTATGTGTAGTTTATATATTAAGTTTCAAGAAAATTGTAGGAGCCATTCTTGAGAAAATTGCGAAAAGTTGAAAAAATTCATTTAGTAAAGTGGACTGAAACCTTCGTAGGATGCGATAGTATTTTCAACGAAACATCAAATTTAAAGTTTTTCATTTGGACGATTTTTATTTTTTGAACTATTTCTTCAAACCCACAAATCACACACATACTTACAAAACAGCGTTTAAAAAAACATGTAAGGTAATTACGTTTTTCGATATCTAAGGAATCTCAAACATAGTATTTTGCGTTGAAAACTGGATTTGGAAAATTTGGCAAGGACGCAATACTTCCTCTTATAGCACAAATAAAGAGTAAACTTCTTAAAGTACTTTTTTTTCGTTTTCTGCATTTTAAATTATAAAGTTTATTGGTATAGTAAAAATACGTGATTGTGTGGCAAAACCAAATGTTACTGTTTATCAGTGTGAAACTATGGTTAGAATGTTGATATTCCAAAGTTTAATATTATCACAAATAACGTGTATAAAATACATGCTATGCAGCAAACCTTCCTTGATCAAATCAACTGCGGGGGGTTTTTCTTTATCTGATCATATCGATTTATAAAAGCTAAAGAAATGTTCTTCAGTGCCACCATATTTTCGTAAAACATGCTAGACATATATTGTATATAGTAAACTAGAAACAATATTTGAATAGACTGTTATTTAATACAACCACGAAAAGTTTTGGTAGCCGTTTTGCCGTTATGGCAATTCAGATAATACTAGCTGATTTATTTTTATGAATAATTGAGCTATTATTTCCATAAACCTTTTTGTACACTATCACAGAGAATAAATACTCCCGAATGTTGAATGCAAATAATTAATGACACACCATTGAAATTATTTTCAAAATCTGGTTTAGCGATTGTTGAATAGCGTCTTTTATGCCATGCCATTATTCATCTGTTCTCAAGAGAGGAATGGGAATGACTAGGTTGCTGGGAGATTTTCCTGTGATCAATCTAATCAAACTGATGAGAATAAACAAACGGATAGAATAAAGATGGATAATTATACGACTTATTTTATTAAATGTAATTATGGAAGATTCTTCTCGACCGTTTTTAAATGATGGATAAGGATAGTGAGATTCGGTATTTTTTTAAAACAAAAAAAAAACATAATTTTGCCAGCGTTTCGACAAATATATTGTCCTTTATCAAGGGCATAAAAATAAGAAATGTTAAAACTTCAAAACATGACAACTTTAACTTATATTTTAGGAAAATAAATAGGTATCCTCAACACCTAATAAATAGATGGTGTTGAGGTCTTCCTACCTATTTATTACTTTCTCTTACTCTTAGTAAGAGGAAGTATTGTAATCGTGTCAAATTTTCGATATTGAGTTTTCACCGGAAATATCCGTTTTGAGATCCCCTGAGTCCCACCATGGGATCCGACAGTGGGTCATCTGTCAAAATTCCTTAACCGGAAGTACTACTTTACTAGTTGTTTTTTTTTTACGTTTTTGCGATTTTCTCAAAAATGGCTCCAACGATTTTCTTTAAACTTGACATATCAACTACACATACTAACAGCTACAACTTTTATTTGAAACATTTCTCCGGGAAAATTCATTTAAGGGCACTTTTGGGGGGAGCGGAGGGGTTAGGTTTTCATCTTAACTGCAATTTCAGTTTATTAGACAATTCTGCCATCTAAATAATGTTAATTCCAATTAAATATGTTGTTCAAATTCCGAGTTTGAAAAAAAATCGGATAACCGGAAGTGCGTTTGTTTTAACACTTTACTAAATGATTTTTTCACTTTTTCGCAATTTTCTCAAAAATGGCTCCGACGATTTTCTTGAAACTTCATATATAAACTAAACATGCAAAGATCTACACCTTTTGTTTAAAACATTGCTCTAGAAAAATTCATTTAAGGGCACTTTTAGGGGAGGGGTTACAGCTTCCTCTAAAGTGGTATCATAGTTGATTATACAATTCTATCATCCAAACAAAAATAATTATAAATAAATAGATGACCAAAATTCCAAGTTCTAAGAAAATTAGTAAACCGGAAGTGCGCTTTTACTGAACAGTTTTTTCAGTTTTCGACGTATTTCGTTATATTTGGTACACAAACCATAACCTTTGTCAATTATAATTTTGAGAAGCGGAGTAAAAGAAAGTTGTGTGAGTGTTTCACACCAGATTTTTTTTTCCCAAAATATAAGTTAAAGTTGTTATTTTTTTGAAGATTTTTTAACATTTCTGCCTTGATAAAGTCAATATATTTGTCGAAACGTTGGCAAAAATATGTTGTTTTTGTTCGTTTTAAAAAAAGACCGAATTTCACTATCCTTATCCATCATTAAATTTAATTACAATAGCGTATTTATTTATGAAATTGTTTAACAGGTAGAAAAGAAAATAATAATCCTAGAATCACTCTTTCATATATGTTACGCTCAAAGACTGAAAATGCTCATTGAGCGAAAAAACAGCTCACAATGCGTTGTGGTCACTGTAAAACATAAACATAACGAAATTCGTGTCGTGGCTATCATGCTATACGACCAGAACGCATTGTAACAATGAAGAAAAACCATGACGCATATGGAACCATATTAGAATATGACGCGCAGTGATTTGCGACATAGGTCCTACCAGTCTCGAAACTTTTTGGTAGATATCCTTAGGAAATATTTTTTGTGCTGTAATAGTATGTGCTTTTTTCAGAATATAAAACAGTTCATCTGTTTTGCAGAAGTAACGGATTTTTGAACTTGTGCTACCTGCTCCAGTTGCAACTAACTTTTCAGTGTCACCAATTTTTAAGACATCATATCGTTTAAGATGACGATACTGCTTTGAAGATAGAGACTGGTTGTTTTTTTAAAAAGCTGAAACTATTTTGTTTCATTAAGTAACATTTCATATTTTTCTGTACTCATGATAAAACTGCGTCTCAGTGCTTCTTTTCACAAGCTCACGTAATTTATCATAAAACACTTCTTACTTATTGGTCACCATGGTTAGCATTAATATACGTTCACCCTCAGAAACAGACAAGAAATGAATAAACCACTCTACTAATGGTTTAATGCGTCGTTAAACTCAAACCGACAAGGTACAACCTGTGATATGGTTACACCAACTAGTGCTCAGAAAGCGTCATGGCTTTTCTTCATTGCCACAATGCGTTGTGGTCGTGTAGCATGACAGCCACGCCACGAATTTCGCTATGTGGTCTTTTTGTGATTGCCATAACGCGTCGTGAGCGTTTTCATAAGAGTCATAACGCGAATTTTGCGATGTGGTTTGTTTTTATAGTGACCACAACGCGTTGTGAGCTGTTTTTTCGCTCAATGAGCCTTTTTGGTCTTTGAGCGTAACATACACACACACACACACACACAGAGGCCATTTTCTAGAAAGCACAATTTCCTGGCCAGAGGACCCCACAAATTTCGAACATCAGATACAATAATTCCTCTTGTAATAGAACAAAGAATAAAACACACACCGGTATCAAAACCAGAATTCCTAATGAATGCTTACTTACCAAAATTTGTACTACGCCATACCTACAACAGTAAGAAAAAGCAAAAATCTGATGTGAAACACTCAAATTTTTACCATTTAATTCAGTAGCAAACACTTATGAAGGTAAGCTTTTACTATCCTTAAGATTTTCCTCAGTACCTCTGAACTTTTTAGAATCAATTTTATCAGAAATTAAATCAAAAAGAAACCCGTTGGTTTATTGAAAAAAAAAAAAAAATGAGGGAAAACAGAAAACTAACTTTAGTAAAGTCGCACTTCACTAAAGTTCGGTCTATCGATTTTCTTCAAAATCCTAGTTTTAGGAGCATATTTGATTCTTATTGATGTTATGTAAAGGTTAGTACCATACAATACATGGCATTTTAGAACATGGCATTGGGTCACCCTCGTTCCCAAAATTTCTCTACGATTATATTTTCCTGAAAAATACTGAGCTGACCAAAAGTTTTTCAGGTTTTGACAGGATTTTTTCAGTTTTTCTTGTAAAGAAACCAAGAATTTTCTTTAATCTTTAGAAACATGCTACATAATGTAGGTTTAACCATATTTTTTTATTACTTTCTTTTACTAATAATAGTGCCAGATTTTCAAAATTGAATTTTCACCGGAAATACACGTTTTGAGGTCCCCTGAGTCCAAAAAAAGTTGGTTTTACAAAAAGGGTCTGTGTGTCACAAAGAATATCTCAAAAACGAAATGTTGCACAAAACTCAAAATAAGTACCCAATTCATTCAGTAGGCAGTACGACCGTATCAGACACGAAGATTTCAGAGCGAAACCCATTAACCGGAAGTACCACTTTAATGAATTTTTTTTTTTCACTTTTTGTAATTTTCTAAAAAACGGCTCAAACAATTTTTTGCTTCTTTTTTTTTTTAAACGAGTTATATCAACTTTTATTTGAAACATTTCTCTGGGAAAATTCATTTGAGGGCACTTAAGGGGGAGGATGTTATTATTTTCTGAAAGTGCTATTTCAGTTCAACAGTATGCTATAAAATTCTGTCACCTAAATAATATTATTTAGATGATATACGAGGCATGTCCAGTAAGTAAGTGTACTGAATTTTTGTAGGTTACAAAAATTTTTATTTGAACAAAAAAATTACCTGGTTACATTAGTACATATGTAAGCTATTTTTCGACACAGTCACCATTCCTCTCAATGCAGGTGGTGAACCGGGGTATTAATTTTTTGATGCCTTCCTCGAAGTAGTTTCCCGCCAACCCCTTCGTCCACTTCTCCACCTCCCCTTCACCTCCTCGTCGGTTGAAAACCTTTTTCCACCCATGTGCAGCTTCAGGGAGAGATAGTAATCTGAAGGTGCTAGGTCAGGGGAATGCGCGGGATGGTTCAGGACATCCCATTTAAACGAGGCAAGCAGTTCCTTCGTGGCGTTGGCCGTGTGTGGTCTGGCATTGTCGTGCAGCAGGCAGACTCCCTTTGTCAGCATGCCTCTCCTTTTGTTCTGAATCGCCCTCCGCAATTTTTTTAGGGTCTCACAGTATCTTGCAGAGTTGATGGTCTCCCCTTGAGGCATATATTCATTAAAATTATGCCTTGACAGTCCCAAAACACGGATGCCATGATTTTCTTGGCTGAAATTGTGGTTTTGAACTTTTTGGCGGAGGGTGAAGAGGTGTGACGCCACTGTTGAGACTGCCTTTTGGTTTCAGGTGTGTAGTGTGCAACCCAAGTTTCATCTCCAGTAATGATGGAGCGGAGAAATTCATCTCCATGGAGTTTGTAGCGTCTCAAAAACTCTTGCCCGGCCTCCACTCGATTCAACTTGGCGGGAGTTGGATTGACATTTTTCACGAAACTTATTGTCGCGTCGACAGTTTTCAACGTACTGACCTCGAACCGGTCTCGTTGAGGAGGGGAGGAATGTACAACATGTCGAAAACAAAATCCCTCCGGCCGTGAGAGCCTCAGTACACATACTTACTGGACATGCCTCGTTATAATAAGAATAGCCTTTATTTACATATTTTGCACTACTAAAAACAAATAAAAAGACTTCTGAAAAAATAAAACTACGAAAAAAAATATTGTTTACAATGAAAATCACTATTCACAAACACAAAAGCTTTTCTTTTCTCATCTTCTTTTCTTCCACTTCTTCTAATTGCATATGCAAAATATGTAGGCCTTTCCTGAAGGGAGTTATAGTCAAATTCGGTGACCGACCGTACCTTGTAACTGGGAGTTCAATGCCCTCGCTTCCAGCTGCTCACTCTTACTGGTCCAATATTACCTGTCCCGAACTTTCCTCATCCAATTGACTCCTTCTCCCATCTTAATTTCATCTTACCACTCTTTAATTGCCTACTCTTGTTCCGCTTCCTATCTAGAGTGTCCATTTTGTTAACATTTTGGTCCAGCGATGGTTATACCTTCTAGCTACGTGGCCAGCCCATTCCCACTTTAACTTTTTGGCAAATCCCGCTGCATCCCTCACTGAAGTTGCCGTTCTAATAGTCTCATTACTGATTCTAACACTTCTTTTCGCATTCACCATACTTCGTTCAATGCTCCTTTGTTAAAATTCTATTTTATTTATTTTTCCTGTGCTTTCGTGGGTGACCATGTCTGACATCAATATATATGTCAATGCAGGAAGAATTCTTCTTCCACTCAGTTTTTATTTTAGCCTTCAAAATTGTTTTAAGAGACCAGAATTTTTTAACAGGACACAGCTATATACGTCTCTGAATTTTCTTTTTTATAATCTATCTTGAAAGGAGACAGTTAATTTGTCCCAGGTACACTACATCCTCAACTACCATCCATCTTACATTGGGACATTTCTGTGTGGTCCTTCGTGCTATTTGTTATTATTTTAGTTTTTATGTGATTTTGGCTGAGACCCACCCCTCTGCAAGCATATTCTAATTCCTCAAGCATACCTGCAAGCGTATTATGTGTAAGTCATTCTAAAAGTGATCATAAAAAAAAAAAAACCCAAATTTTGTTTGTTATATATTATGTTTTGTTAATTGCAATGTAATTGGTTTAGCTAATGTTGTTATTGCTGATTTACAAAACAAAGAAGAAACAAAGAAAAAGAACGGGGGAAAATATTATTTTTAAAATATGTGCTGAACGATGTTGGCCGAAATCCTTGCGCTGGTTTTTACAGTGTGGCATATAAAAATGAAACTTAAGTAAAAAAAAAAATAATCTAAAATAAAACAGCAAAATTCACATCATACAAAAATTCAGTGTGGATAAAAGTTAGTATTCATCCGTTGGTAGAGTATTTTATGAACAAACGCTGGGACACACACAAAAAATTGGTAGACGTAATGAACTTAAATAATATATCTTAATAAGAAGAGGAGTTGCTGATGTACGTTCTCATTTTTTTTATTTTACATTTTTTTTAGGGTTAGAATGGTTACGAAGGGGTTAATATACAGTGGATCTAACAAGGGGACATCCTTATTCATTTTTCAAAAAGAAAATAAAAAATATTAAAAAAAAAAAAAAAATAGTGTGGGGGCGTTAAAAACAATGGGAAAAGTTGTGTCACCGAAATGAAAACATTGCACCCTACCTCTCGGACAGGCTTGTGGCTCAGCCGTACAATACAAAATGGGGGCGGCATGGCAAACAGCTGAACCAACTTTTCATTATTTCATTTCGTTATAAATAAATGAACCAGTAAAAAAAAAAAAAAAATAGATCAAATTCCCAAGTTAATATTTATTTAAATCAATAAAGTAAAATGATAAAGTGGCATTCTTTATCATTTTTTCAAAATAAAATAAAATGGATCCAATATTAATTCTACTAAGAGGAAATAGTCGGATTATGCCAAATTTTCGAATTGAGTTTTCATCGGCAATATATGTTTTGAATCCGTTGAGTACGGAGAAAATGTTTTTATCGAATCGTCTGTATGTGGGTGTGTGTGTGTGTGCGCACGTTTGTGGATAGATTATACTCGCGATTTCATTGCTTACGTGGCTTCCCGCGTCTCTTTCTTCCGCCTACCTTATAATTACTCAACTTCCGCAGCCACCTGATGTCCTTTCTCTGTAGATGCCCAAATCATTTTAACTCCCTGCAGAACGATTAACTTCCACTCTTTCCCTTATATCATTTCTGAATTTCATTACCCTGGTTTTCCGCAAGCATCTTCTCCAGAAATAATCTCTCTTCTGTTGCATTCACAGTTGATCATAATCCAGGATTCATCGTCCAAGTTTCTTATCCATAGGTGAGTGTACCTTCAACAATACTATGGAAAGGTCCTCTTCTTATTTTTTTTAACAGATAGGCCGCAATTCACAATGAGAGGATCAAGAGCTCTTACGACTGGCTTGAGTGGGTCTTTCTTTCATTCTGCTTTCACTTCCTACATCCCTGTTCTACCACTGATTCAAGATTCTCGAAAGCTTAGACAGGTCTTTCTCAACGGGCCTCATTCACTTCCAAATGGTATTTGTCAACTTCACTGACGGTAATAACTTTGTCATCTGGAAGTTACTTTTTAAGCCCCACTCTGCATAATTCTTTTTCTAATTTCCTCATCATATATATATCAACCAAGTCCTCCTTTTCTTGAGCGAAAATCATCTACTAATCATTGAATTATAGGGGAAGGCTAAGACAATCTTCAAGTTTCCATTACCGCATATCTGATGCTAACAATTTCAGCATTATGAAGGCCATTTTCAAGTTAAGAGGTCAGTTAGTTAATTTAAATTGTAATCAGAGGAACAGCGATTATGTACCCTCTGTAACTTAGGAGGACATTGTCATTATTTAGGGAAATGTCATATTTTCCAGGATTATAGCATTAGGTGTTTGGTGAAGAAGGCATTAAGCCAGGCAGAAATTATTCACTTACTTAATGGTGGAAAATGGACAAAGTTGTTTTATTTTATGTTTCAACTTGTAAGTACAGGATGTTCTTGATAAATGGATACAGTACTTAGTTCCAAGAATTTGGTTTTTGTTTAAATTGAAAATATTATAGATACGTATATACTCTCTATCACAGAATTTCATTTACTTTTTGTTTGTCCTAGTGAGTAAGTTATTTTAACTTATTTTGTATGATGAACTCTAGGCTGACGGTAAACTACTATGTCTATCTATAGCTATTAGTATTATTGTTTGTATTTGTGTTTTCCTTATAAAATTTGTAAATAAGCCTTCTAATCTATTCTTATAGGAAGGCTAAGGAATGTTAACCTATTGGTTTAGTCTTGACAATATTTTCTTCAGGTACAAAACTTAATAATTAGATACAAATTTGTAGAAAGCTATATTCGTAATGTTGAGAAGTTTCCCAAAATAGACGTCATGTCATGAATGAGCAAATTAACTTTAAAGCTGATATAATATCTTGGTAGAAAGTCATAATTGGTGGTCGGTTTTATATTACGGTTAAAAGGCGTGAACATAGAACAGTGTTAGCTGTAATACTGTTAGTAATACTAGACAAAACTGATTCATTAACCAAATATTAATTAAATCTATCTCGTATATAGGATATAATTGTTATAAACCCCATGAAATTCTGGATTATATCGAAGTTCAAATACTATTACATAGTACATATATATCATTGTTTATTTTATTATAGCAGTGCTAATATTTAATTATTTTTGCAAATATAATATTTCCATCAGGGAAGTTATATAATCAAATATATTATGTAATTTTTAAAATTAATATTTAAATAAAGATTAAGTGATTAAACCACGCCGATTGTTATCGTACAAATTCACTTCTTCTCCTCTTAGACGAGACGACGGGACTTGGGCGAAATCAGATTATGACAAAGCCATGCTTTTTTCTCAGCACCTGACTGACATCTTTACACCTCACCCTGACTTGTCAAACGACTTACTCACGACGGAAATAGAATCTGAATTAGACACACCTCTTCCTCTTTCACCACCACCAAAAGCTTTCACTCCTTCAGACATCAAATACACCATAAAATCCTTACCCTCTAGAAAATCTCCCGGATATGACCTCATTACCTCAGAAATTCTTCGCCATCTTCCTAGAAAAGCTCTTATCTATTTCACCTACATCTACAACTCTGTCCTTCGTACTACCTACTTTCCACTTTCTTGGAAGTATTCAGTAACACGAATGATCCCGAAACCTGGCAAACCCGCACATCTACCTTCTTCTTACAGACAGATAAGTTTACTACAGACGTTAGGCAAAATTCTTGAAAAACTGCTGCTGAAACGTATCAACCCCATATTTGCGGAACTTGGCGTTGTCCCATGCCATCAATTTGGTTTCCGAAACATGCACAATACAATTCAGCAGTGTCATCGAGTGGTAGACGAGATATCCTCAGCACTGGAGAGAAAGAAATACTGCATAGGAGCATTCTTGGATGTTACCCAGGCATTCGATCGTGTCTGGCACCCTGGGCTCCTCTACAAATTAAAAAAATGTCTCCCATTTACTTACTTCCTCATTCTGCGCTCTTACCTCTCCGAAAGGTTCTTTCAGGTCAGTTCTGGTTCAGCTATCTCTCCTTTCTCGCCAATGAAGGCAGGGGTACCGCAGGGGAGTATCCTTGGTCCCGTCCTATACACTGTATACACATCTGACATACCCACACATCCATCCACACTACTAAGTACATATGCAGACGACACAGCAATTCTAGCTACCAGATCAAACCCAGCATCAGCTTCACACAAATTACAGTCACATTTACAAAAAATAGAATCATGGGCAAAGAAATGGAAAATAAAAATGAACCCTCAGAAATGTCAACACGCCACGTTTACTCTCCGGCGGGGCTCTTGTCCTCCTATCTTCTACAACAACAACGCACTTCCCTCTACAGATCTGGTGCGCTACCTTGGGCTTTTCATAGACAAACGACTCACGTGGAACCCACACACACGACTTAAAAGACAAGCCATGACTAAACGTGCCAAACTTCTTTACCGACTTCTCGGACGACGGTCTAAATTACCAACTGAACTGAAGAGACTAATATATAACACCATAATCAAACCTATGTGGACTTACGGACTAGAGCTGTGGGGTTCAGCCAAACCGACCAACATACGGACCATACAAACATTTCAATCCAAACTACTCAGACAGATAGTTGACGCTCCTTTTTACGTTACAAACCTCACTCTCCACAATGACCTTAACATCCCTTTCGTCCAACAAGTTGCCAAGACAAAATACCACAAATACCACACTGCTCTCTCACACTGCCCTAATCCCTTCGTACAGTCTCTTGCTTCTACTACCATCCCTGACAATCCACCTCGCCGACTGAACCGCCAGTGGCCCCAAGATTTCCTTCGGGACTGATCAGTGACTGGTATCCCGTAGAGAGTGCTACCACTGGGTAGTTTCTCTCCTCCCACTCTGCACGCCTCTATACTCTCTCTCTTCTCATTTACTTATTGTATATAGAACTATACAGATTGTAAATTTCTAAATAAAGAAAAAAAAAAAAAGAAAAAGTGATTAAACAAACAAAAAATCATCTGATTTAAAACACTAAAACCAGTGTTTATTTTTTGCAATTAATATAATTTTGATTTATTTATTTGGTTATTAACCAGTTAGAAATTTTTCATAGAATCGAAAATATTTTACATATGTGTAACTGAAAGATAATAATATAAAAGTAGAACTTCCGGTAATCGGAACTTTCTTCAAACTCGGAAATCACAACAACAAAACTTAGTAAATTCGTATTTCCGGTTAGTGTTGTTGTTTTTTTGTTTTTTTTTTGTTTTTTTATCAAAAACTTGGGTCTGAAGTCGTGTAACATGAATGTCCAAACATAACCCCTAGTGGGGTGGAAAATTAATGGGTTTTCACTTTGTCTTGGGAAATGGTTGTAATGTCCCTACACGGTGCAGATGAGCACCCAAGGAATTGAAGAAAAGAAACCTCTGATGCATAGTTGTATCCATCAGAGGAAACTAGTTTGGAATTAGGAAAGAAGCAGTCAAGACCCACCACGTGGTGACCAGTGTAGATTCATGTCAAGAGATATCTTCGATTTCAAGTTCGGCATAAGAAATACAGTGCTAAACTTGTAAAAAAACAAAAAAACAAACAAAAGTCCCACAAAAAGGATGTACTAAGAGGCCATTTTTGTGGTAATGTCAAATATTACATAAGGATGCCGCCGCCCCCATCCATCAGATCTCCTTCATTGTTCACTTCCCTGTCCCTCCCCCGAAGTTTCAGCATGCGTGGATATAATGAGAACTACAAGAGTAACCTGGAGTGCCTCATTCCCACCAAACCCACCGCCCCTGGGGAAGATGCTTTATCTTATGACCTCAAAAGCAGTTGTGACTTTCTAATTCCAGAGCCATCTTTAGTTCCTCGAATGTTGATGGCAAAATTGGAATAGGGAAAGAAAAGAAGGTATGGAATATTGTTTAACACCTTCAAACCACGGTCGAATATTAAAAGATAGTAGGGGGTAGTAGGGCTGGAATTATGTTGGGGTTATTCTTTTGATTGGAACAAGGTTGTGATGACCACACAGTCCAGGAAATCCAACAGAAAAACACCCTAGTGCTAAATTTGTGGGTTCTCTGAGGAAAAGATCATTGGAGTATGAAAGAATAGGGTAGATGCCACGTGGAGTCTGATCTTTTAGTCCCCTCCTACTTTCATCCTGGATGGGAGCAGGTCTATTCTAAACTCCAGATCTGCAGAGGAATGTACGTAGATGTGTGTAGAAAATATATACGAAGTTTAAAGAAAATGGTTGGAGCCGTTTTTGAGTCAATCACAAAAAACTGAAAGTACAAAATATTCTCAGTAAAGTTCCAGAACGCGGTTGATGAATTTTGTCCGAAAATTTTTGTGGCATATGCGCTGGTGGTACCTTGGTGGAACGGAATATTATGTTTGAGCTTTCTACAATTCTTAATTTTGGATATATATATATATATAAGCTTTCGAAAACATCTAAATAAACCGACAATTAGCTAAAAATATTTGCTCCAAGTAAGGGCACAAAATTATTTGCACAAAAAATATTTGCACCTTCAAACATACATTTCCACAAAAAACTGGATTTAAAAATTTGATATATTCACAATATTTCTTTTGTGAAATAGAGGTGAGAGAGAACAAAAAATTAAAATAACTTTTTAAAAGCCATATTTAAATTCTATTCATTGAAACACAAAGAAAGAGAACTTTACATATTATTGTTAGTTCAGAAGTAGTTTTTGTTATTGTAATAAATACATAATAAAAGAAAACAACATTTTACTATAAAGACAATAAAATGAATGAATTACAAACTTTAGCGTCTTCTTCACATTCATTGAAATGACAACCAACCAGATACCAAAGTGGTGTAAATAGAAGGAAATCTTATTTTGTTCTCAAGAAATTTCTAGGAATTTACATTTGTATAAAATAAATGGGAAACGGTTGGTAAAGAAAAGAGGGTGTAAGAAAATTTTACCAGACTGTTTTGCTTTTATAATTATTTACATTTAGAATAATTTAGTGGGAAAATTGTGTGGGGAGGGGGGGGGAATTCTCTCTAAAAATTAAATTTTGAATTATTAAGGGATAATATTTACTGTACCTACCACAGTCACAAAGTGATTCATGGTTTAATCAATGCTATTTACATAATAACATCTGTTATATAATTCTGAAATGAAAAAAAACTCACACAGCTTTTTCTAATATTCGCAATTCCCAATTAAAAGATTTTTTTTCAATAAAATAGTTTATAGATTCAATTGATTCTGATTATTTGCGCGGCAGACACCCAAGGCGAGATGGCAAGTAGCGGGTGACAAACAAAAATGAATAATAATGTAAAATAAATGAAAACGAGACTTACCGTTTGGTGAGGGGTGAGTGGTGAATGGGTTGATGAGACGAATGGCGGACTGAGAAAGGAAGAGGTGGCGTATGTCTGTGTGTGTATGTGGGTTTGTTGTGCGTGTGGGTGTGGGTGTGTGAGTAGCGAAAGAAAGGAACTCAGGTGAGCGTAGAAGGATTGGAATGCTCCTTTAGAAACGGATGATACCGTTATTGAAGCGGTGGGTGATGGCGAGTCCACTAAGGCGCAGGTGAAATAGCCTTGTGAAGGTGATGGCGCGTAGAGATGAGTCTTATTACTCACAGGAGTCAATATTAATTAACATGGCGAATAGGCGCGTTTAAGGCGACACAAAATTTAAAGACGAAATTAACACTACAACACCGACTAAGAAGAAGCGGTAAAACAGAGGTTAACTAGTCGGGCGACAGAAGAAGAGTACGGCAGAAACACTGTTGTTCAGACGAACTGTAGAAGACAAATGAAGAAATTTTATATGAAGAGAACGTTTTAAGAGTGTGGGAAAATAAATAAGGCGCGAACCCCTAGAGATGAAAGGCGCCGACAATCCCACCAACAAGAGAGAGATAGGTAAAAGGTGGGAAGGCGTGGGAAACATGCGGGCGATAAAGTAACAATTTAGAAACAGCGAGGCAAAGTTAATCTCTCAAAGGTGCCGTGACCTAACACTGATAAATCAGTTTTTTCAATTCAGCTTTTTGCATTGCTTAATATTATGTAGTAGTGAGAACTGAACAATAAATTACAAAAATTATATTTTAGAAAAAGTCATAAAATCTACTGAAATCACTCTGAAATTGTATTCCAAAATACAAAGAGATTCCAACAAAATGATGATATAACCGGCTTTAGCATGCTTACTTTTGTTGATTCTGACCCGGTTTCGGATTTTCAACCATCTTTAGAGTAATGTTTGTAATTAATTCTTGTCACAAACGACATTGGCTGATTCGTTTTGAATGAATTGAATCAACTAGTGTCGTTTGTGATTATAAACGTATAGTTTAAGTCAACTTTCTATACGAATTGATTACCAAACATTACTCTGACGATGGATGAAAAATCCGAAACCAGGTCAGAACCAACAAAATAACGGATAAAATCATAGATGTTATCCAGCATTGTAGACCCAACGACATATTCAAAATGAAGGATGTGTAATTGTCTAGTAAGTAAGCTATATCCAAGTTTTAAAGAAGATCAAGGGAATAATTGTCAAGATAAAATTGTATACACTTGTTTACCATATCATATTTAAGTGAATTTAAAATATGTACGAACTTTGCTGAACATTAAAATTTACAGCAGAAGGTATTTTTATGAACGGATTTTTTTTCTTTCTATTTAAGTTGTGATTTCTAATTGATTGAATACTTACATTAAAAAGTATTAAAATATGTCTGCCCAGGTAATGGAGTAAATATAAGATCCAAGAATAGACAACGTCGATAGATAACTTCCTATGTAGAGAAAGACTGCAGCCAGAGAGTTTGTTTTCAACAAGTTCCATACAATGTATATTATATGCAATAATTCATACAATTTTTTTTTTTTTTTTTTTGGCGCATCGACTGCTGTGGTCATTAGCGCCTTTCAATATTTTTTCTTCTTCTCAAACTTGTCTCCGCAGTCTGGGATGGCACGTAGTTTCTTTACCTTATGGCGTCCAATTCACTACCTTGCTAGCAAGGTATAATGGAGCCTCCGGTGTAGAACAAGGTTCCACACATCCCCTCTTGGCCACCGATCCAGTCGACGAGGGGTAGTGTGAATACCTGGTTGTGCCAACCCTTTATTTATCAAATTATTTCGGGCACTTACGCGTAAATATTCCTTCTAGAATTAAATTGTCTTGAATTTTGTATCTGGACTCTTGTTTACAATATACTACTCTTTTTATATTATGAGAGATGGAATCAACTCGTTCATTTTAAAATATATTTTCATGCCTGAAAGCTATTTGCATTTAAGAGGAAGTACTTTTATAAATATTCCTTCCCCTAAAAATTGTTTTACCTAAATTCTAAAAATATATACACTACTTACACTCACTCATACCATCGTTCATTCCGATAAAATTATCACACTCGCTAATAAATACAAGCATACCAATAAATACAATCACACTAATAAATACATTCATACCATTAAATACATTCAAACTCTGCATCCACACGCAGGGAGAGTACTCGATATTCCTCTCCCTTTTTATAAAAAACTAACCTAAACCTAATCCTAAACACAAGCATACCAATAAATACAATCACACTAATAAATACATTCATACCATTAAATACATTCAAACTCTGCATCCACACGCAGGGAGAGTACTCGATATTCCTCTCCCTTTTTATAAAAAACTAACTTAAACCTAATCCTAAATTTTGAGATAAACATTAATTCTCTTTAAAAACACAAATAGCCTTTCTTTATGGGAAGACCCTTCTTTTAATACTCGCGCAAATCATGTGGCAGGCCTGCTTGCTCTCTATATTGACGCAGGCCTGACACCCTTCCAATATATGTGATACAGTCAGTCTTTCTCTGCACCATGAGCATCTCGGTCTTCTGGCTCCTATTAAGAGGTGCCCATGGGTCATACGTGTATGCCCAATTCTAAGCCTCGTCATTATTACCGATTCACGCCGCGGGAAACTCTCAGCTACTGCATTTCGCACACATATCGTTCAATTTTTCATTTATGGCGTCCCACTGTTGCTGTCATTTTCTAGTTAATTTTTCTTTTATGAGAATTTGTAGATCATTGAGGCGTACAGGGGTCGTGTTGTCTACATGACCACAGGCAGCACTCTTTGCCGCCAGATCTGCTTTTTCGTTGCCGGACACACCAACATGGCCCGGCACCCATGCAAATATTGCACCCTGCCCACGAGCGCGTAGCTGCTTTAATATTTCATAAATACTAACAATCATTGGATCTGCTGAGAATGTATCCCGGAGAGCCGACAATGTACTTAAAGAGTCTGACAATATGAGTACTTTATTGTAATTTTTATGGATCGTAAGTTTAAGGGCTTGGCATATTGCGTACATTTCTGCAGTGTGCACAGTAGCATATGGAGGGAGTGTCCACATTTGGGTAACGTCCTCCGTGTACACGGCACAGCCTACACCGTTATCTATCTTCGACCCGTCTGTAAAGATAGGTCGGTAATCGTAATAAGTATTTAAAATTTCAAGAATCTTTTGTCGATAGATAACGGGAGGTGTTTCTTCTTTTTTATATTGGGCCAAGTCCATATGGACATAGGCAGGAGGTAGTAGCCATGGGGGCGAGGAGTTAAACCTCGTCCCTTCTACTGGACAAAAATGCAAACCCTCCGCTTCCATTAGGCGTTTAGCTCTTAACCCAAGAGGTAGGGTCCGTGTATTTTGCTGTAGAGACTCTTCATTAGAATGTCTCTCAAATATGGTTTTAAACAATGGATGCATTGGTTTCCCCCATATTCCGGCGACATAGCGAAGCGTCAGCTGCTCTCTTCTTAGCTGATGCGGCATCAATCCCGATTCTACGTACAGGCTCTGTAGAGGGCTGGTACGGAAGGCGCCTGTTATCAGTCTTAATCCCTCGTTATATACTTTATCAAGTATCTTTAGGCGTGATTTGCGCGCTGAACTGCACACAGGAGCTCCATATTCTAGCTTAGAGCGGGTTATGCAAATAAATATACGTTTTAAAATTTCGCGCTCTGTTCCCCATTTATAACTGGACAAGAATTTCAGTACATCTAGAGTCTTCTTTGCTTTAAGGTGAGTTGAGTCCAAATGTTCCTGCCATGTCAATCTCGAGTCAAATATGAGACCCAGGAACCGGGTGCTTTCCTTGTATTCAATGGGTATGCCATTCAGATATAAGGTTGGCGGTATATGTTCGCTTCTTAATCTGCAAAAATGCATGCACACCGTTTTGGTTCTTGAAAATTTGAACTCGTTCCTGGAAGTCTCAGCAGCCACTCGGTTTATTGCCTGCTGTAGGGTTTCTCCAATTTTGCTTATATTATTGCCAGATAAGTATATGGCAAGATCATCTACGTACAATGAAACCTGTAAGGAGTCTCCTACAGCTTCTGCTAAGCAATTTAGCGCCACTAGAAATAGAGTTACACTTAATACCGACCCTTGAGGAATACCATTTTCTAAGATTTTTGGAGCCGATAGAACAGACCCCAAACGTACTCTGATTCTACGTAGCTCTAAGAAGCTACGTATAAACTTGGGCAAATTTCCTCTCAATCCCCATTCGTGACACTTCCGCAGTATTGCATGCCGCCAAGTGGTATCGTAGGCCTTCTCGAGGTACCAGCGGAATCCTGCTTGATGCTGGCTGTAAAGCCCTCTGGTTTCTAGAACACGTACCAATCTATAATTTACCATTGCTTCGAGGACTTTACTCAAACAGGTAGTCAGCGAGATGGGTCTGTAGCTAGAGGGGTCACTGGGATTTTTCCCCTCTTTTGGGATCGGTATTATAATAGATTCCCGCCAACTATCGGGGTACTGGCCGGTCTCCCATATGCGGTTATAAAGATGTAATAGCTGTTCCTTGTGCGAGAGAGTCAAATTTTTTATCATGGCATATGGGATTCCATCCAGTCCTGGTGACGTATCCTTGGTTTTCCCAAGGGCATTTTCAAATTCGTGAATGGTCAGCGGGACATTATAACTTTCTATAGTGGCGGTATCGAAGTCGAGTGGCTGCAGCTCCTCGTCACCTTTTCGCCTGAGAAATTCGACCGAGTAACTCTGTGAACCTGCCACTTGGGCAAAGTGCCTGGCAAAACACTCGGCCACATCGCTCGGCTCAGAGTCAACGACATTTCCTTGAATGAGGGCAGGTACCGACGGTATTTTGCGACCACCAGAGAGGGCTTTCACTTTGCTCCAAACCTCCTTTAGTGCGGTTGACGTAGATATGGTAGATACATAGGAGGCTAGAGTTTCCTTTTCGGCATTTTTAATAGTACTCCTCTCTCTGGCCCTTAACTTCTTAAAATTAATTAAATTTTCTTCCGTCGGGTGTCTTTTGAATCTATTGAAGGCGCGCTTCTTTGCGGCGTTTGCCGTTTTGCATTCTGAGGTCCACCAAGGGACGGGAGGTCTACTGACTCTCCCACCGGCTCTCGGCACCGACCCATCAGCTGCACGCATTAAAGCTTCAGTGAAATTTTTTGTATCGGTAGTGACATCCCCTGTGAACTCTGGTGTCACCAAATTGGCTGTAAAGCTGACCAATTTGCCCTCCTAATGTCGTATCTCACAGGTGTGGCAAAGTCAGACCTGGAGATGGAGCTACTTACTTTAATTGGAAAGTGGTCACTTTGGAAGAGTTCTTCTAATGTTGTCCACTCCAAACGAACAGCTAAAGTGGGAGTTGCTAAACTCAGGTCTATGGCACTAAAAGTGCCAGAATACGAATTGAAATGAGTTGCGGCACCGTTGTTAAGTAGCATTAAATTATGATTGTTTATTATCTCTTCGAGAGCCCTGCCTCGCGAGTTGTTAAATGCTGAACCCCAGCAGGTATTGTGAGAATTAAAATCTCCCATGACCAGAATCGGTGAGGTCAGCTGCGAGAACAGGTTTTCCAGATCACCCCTCCGCCAATAAATGTTAGGCAGGTAAACACTCAGTAGGGTAATCTGTAACGGTGCCGCCAGACGCACGGCCACAGCTTGAAGGTTAGTATTAAGAGATAGCGGCCTACCAGGGATATTTTCCCTTATACAGACGGCAACTCCACCGTGCGCTCTCCCACCTGGAGCCGGCTGTACCTCCTTACTATAAGTAACATAACCAGGGATCCGCATAGAATGCCCCGGACGTAATTTAGTTTCCTGGAGGCAAATGCCAAAGGGTCGGAATTCCGTAACTATTCGACGTAACCCTTCCACGTTATGGCTATAACCCCGCAAGTTCCATTGTATAGCCGACTCAGTCATATAACAAAAGTATGGTGACCACGTATGGCAGGAACACTAATAAATTCAATACACGTAAAATCAAGGTTAAAATATAATTCCTATATACAACTATATACAAACAAGAAACACTTCTAAACATGCACTATATACAAGATATATTCCAATGATTGAAACAAGCATTGTTTCTGGTTTTTTAACCATTAAATAAGTTTCATTCGGATGACGCCTGTTTTCTAGGTTTACCTTTTGGCCATCCCTTCTTTTTCAAGGTTCTGGGAGGGCGGTCCGAGATGTTTCCGCCCTCTGACTCAGAGGCATCAATGTCTGTTCCTAGGAGCTGCCAATTTTGGCGCGAAGAACAGACATTTGTGCTGGAGGAGCGTGTTCCCCCAGCGAGTTTCTTCATTCTACTACCTCGAGTCAACTATGGGTGAGCGAGGTAGCGATATAATTTTTGCCTGCTTTCTTCTGGGTGATCGGCGAGGCGGACTTACCACCTGCCAGGTATCTGTGAAGAAGCAAACAATTTCATAAATGATACAATTTTAATACTATTACCAACAAATATAAACTTACAGTCATGTAAGACTAGGATAGGTGTAATAGGATCCGAAGAGATGGATCCAAAGCAGAGAGAAAGACACAAAATTGTGAATCTCACTCGCAACTTAGGCCAGACTAGAGTGGGAGACATGTATATGTACAGCTGCGCTGACCCTACAAGGGACTGTCTTTAGAACAGTTAATGCAGCAGTTATAACGCATCAGCAACCAAATACTACTCTTCTCTTTACTCAGTCTAAATCTCTAATTTCTATTTAAGTGTAAAGGTCTGGCAGTTTATTGCCTCTATTTTATTATACAGTGTTCAGCATTCATTCTAGCTTATTTCTCAAAAACCCTTCCTCACTAATTTCTTTCCCTCTGAAACCTATTGTATAGGTAACTGAAAATAACTCTGAATATTTAAAGATAAATATGTAATATATATTCAGAATTATCAGACAAGATATCTGATGTAAAAAAAAGTAGTCAAATTTATAATATATATGTGTCAAATACAAGTAAACAAATATAATACGTATATAATATGTAGAATGTAATTCTAAAAACCTGTACAAACTAATTTTTAGTAGATATGTAAAAGAAAAGAATCTTTTTATTTAATAACTAAATTAAATAACCTAGCATTTTTAGGAAAATAATATAATTATTTTAATCATGTAAATATAATATAATGATAAGGAATAATAGCAAAAGAACAATTTAAAGAACAAAAACAGAAATCTGGTTTGAAACGCAGACACGACCTCTCTCTTACTGCGATTTACATACGTGTAATTGACTAACTCTGTTCTAAGTCTAACATATAATTAATTCTGACTAGATGTTTAGTTGTCTTCAACTTACATGTATGTAAACTCTATAAAAATTACTTTTCTGAGGAAACCATAACATAATACTATCCCAAAATCTCCATTAAATGATTTGTTCTGAAAACTAATTCATACAAAAGTGATACGTCTTTGTACGTATGGTTGAAGCATAACAAATTTAAAGAAATGGAGAAACTCGCAAAAAAAGAGTGATAAATATAACTAATGCGTATATCTCTAATTTTCATCCGATCAAAAATCTTTAAGAAGATATTAAAACCCGTCTTGAAAGCATCAAGAACAGTGCATAACGCGAGCTTACCAGTCTACAGGCTACAGACGTTATCTTCCAACAATGGTCTTGTGAAATGTGATTGGTGATGTTGTGTGTTCGTGTGCGGGTAGCTTGTGTAGCACGAGCGGTTTAGTAAAAGGGGTATGTGTTTGTGAGTTTTAAGAGAGAGAAGTAATAAGAATAATTAAGAAAACATTGGTAGATTAAATTAAATAAATTATCTTTTAAGATATTTAAATATTTTACAATATCACAACATTATGTTTATGAAATTAAGTATTTATCTAAATTAAATGCAAAATTCTTATGTTTTAACTTAAAGTGGTACTGATTTTTAGAGAGCGATTCCTGAAGCAAGTGTTCTGGCTTTGAAAGCAGAGTGCAGACTGTCTTGAAGGAATGCCCTCTCTAACGGGGGATTTTCTCTTACAAAACAGTTGGCCAAGTAAAATCGTATTAATTTAACGGATTCTTATGCCTTTGTTTCCCTAATAGCAATGACCTTAAATTACAGTACCTGACTCTTTTCACTGCACTAAGATACATTTAAATATTAACAAAATTCTATTTTTCAAACTATAAAATATTCTAAAATATTTTTCAAAAATTATCATTTTCTTTCATTGCTTTCTTCCACTACACTTGCTAGTCACTCACTCAGCCTTAATTTCAAATCTGAAATATTTTTTACTAGGAAAAATGTGTGTTACCTCAGTCTGAAGATCATGTTACTACAGTCCTAACTTTACTCAGGAGACAAACTTTATAGATAATGTCCAAAAAAAGGGAAAAACGACAATGCAGAGTTGTATCTGCTGGCTTTCAACTTCTGAGTAAAGGAAAATCAACGTTTCATGTTTCCTGTTGAATCGCTCTGCAAACTTGTAAGTATGACAAACTGGTTAGAAAGTGCACTGTAAAAAAAAAAAGAAAAAAATAGGTGTCACAGAAGACCCTATCTCAGAGATGAAGGCTAACTAGCAAAACCCCTCCCTTCATTTAATCTAATCTTTACATTAGTACGATTAGATTAAAGAAGTTGGGTTATAAGAGTGTGCAGTTTTACACAGATGTTCAATTGGATATTTTTCTATCTCACAAGGTCTATTAAGGTCCTGTTTTCTCATCAAATTAGATTTTCTAGAAAAACTCAATTTAAAATTGACTTTTTCTTTTGTGCTGTTTTTTTTTGTATTTTTTCTACTATGTCTCCCAGTTACAGCCACAAATTTCTTTTCCTACCATTTCTTATTATCTTTACTGTTAGATAACAAGTTTCATACTTGGTTAAATTTAGTAAATTCTCATCTGCACTCTTCATCTCATTATACGGTTAAATGATAAAGAACAAAACAAAGAGCAAAGCCCGGTGACTGAAATACAGCATATCTTGAGTGGAAAACTAAGGTATATAAGATACAAAGATTTCTGAAATAATAGCAGAAGAAGTTACATTTTAGAAAGACAAAAATTACAGAAGAAAAGAAAAAAAAAAACGAAGTGTATTACTCCCTAATTTGTGCGTATGTATATTATACTTTTAGTTTTGAGGGGCGCGTATGAATGTTAATGCAGGTGCCAGCCAGCAGACAAAACTGGATAAGATTTATATACTTACAAAATCCTTCTTCTCTTGGTGTCTTTATCATCATATAAGAGGAAGGATACTTTACCTTTAAACTAGGTCGAACCAAGCAACTTTACAATATATAATTCATAATCCTACCAAATCCTTTTTGTACCAACTTCTAATACATACAATAACTACATTTCTTGACTATTATAATTTTTTTTTTTTTAATATAGTATCTTACATTATATTACTAGAATTTATCACTTACAATGTACTACTTAATTTCTTATAAAAGGAAAACAAACAAAAAACACGTAAAAAAAAAAAGTTACTAGAAAGTATTAAAGAACATGTAAAAACTTTTTCTAAGCTACTTCCTCATATAAGCCTTTCTTGATTATAAAATTCGGTATAATAATAAAAGAGCATTAAGATGATAATACTGTATTGTATTTTCTAATGAAAGGGAAAAGTTTTCCGCGGCTAAGTATTTGTAAGGGGGATGAATAAATATACCGTTCTGAAGAAAGTTTTCCAATGGCAGATGACAAATTTCCAATAATAGGCTAATTAAGTGAAGGGATTTTCACAGCAATTAATGAATCTAACTGTAAAATTCTGAAGATGAGAGAGCTTTTTAATTAAGTGCAAGGAGGGAGGCAATTACTTAACATAATTGTCTTTATTTATGATTTATTTATTATCTAAACAAATTATATTTTTGATATGTAGATAATTTTTATTTAATAAAATAAATGTTTTTTAATTTTTTTTTTTTTTTTGTAAATCTGTATTTATGCTACAATCAGCGTAACTACGCTATAAGTAACAATTATTACAAAGAAGTACATACATAATGAGTGTAGAAGCTACCAACTGATAACACTTCAAAATTACACAAAAAATACTATTCACTCTCTTCACTTGAGAGGAGATCACGCGGCCATTGTCTTTGAAGACATCTAGGAGGGTTATTAGGAAGTATTCGGGAAGACAGGTGTTTGAACAAGAGGATTTGTATATGACTGTAGGTTAATATGGAATTTCCTGTAACGGGTTTCGGCGACTTGAGCAATGAGCGGTATATTAAGGCCAGTGTGTATGGTTTGGTAGGAGACGTAAAAAGGAACGTTTACAATGTTACAGAGAATTCTGGATTGTAAGGATTGGAGTCTCTGGAGATTTGAGCGTTTGGTTGAACCCTATAATTTTATGGAGTTTGGTTGGAGGCGTAAAAAGGAGCGTTTACAATGTTACAGAGAATTCTGGATTGTAAGGGTTGGAGTCTCTGAACCCCATAATTCTATCTCACACGCCCAGATAAGCTTTAAAATAGATGTATAAATTAGTCTTTTGTTGCTTAGGGAGAGTTTAGACTGTTGTCCAGTAGTCTTTTAAGTTGTCGAAAGCGTCTGTTTAGTTCTATTATTTAAGTTGTGTATAAGGATTCCAGGTAAGTCTTCGGTCTAAGTAAAGCCCAAGGTAGCTAGCAACGTTGACCACTGGTAAGGGCATTAAGTTATTAGTAGACTCGGGGAAGAGTAATGCGTCGATGAGTGAAGGTAATGTTTTGGGACTTGTGTTCATTAAGTTTAATGACCTATTTTTCTAGGGACGAGAAGGGGTTTTGCAGATTTCTAAGGACTATGACGGGATCATTATTGGTAGACAGAATAGCAGTATCATCTGCGTAGGTGAAAAGTATAGTATCAGGATGTGTTCGGATGTCTGCAGTGTATACTTAATAAAGGATAGGACCTAGAATGCTGCCTAGAGAGGACCTCGAATGTTTTTAAAATAAAAATAAAAAATTTAGTGTGAAACTTTCACAGTATTTTCCCTCCACTGTTTATCTCAATTTCTTAATGACATGAGATATTTTCTTGATATGGGGATGCCATGTTAATTTGTAATCGTTAAAAAGTCCCAAAACGATTTACAACCACCGAATGGGAAACTTGAAAAGGGCCTAATTGAATAGTATCAGGCCAGGGGAAAATATTCTGCATTTTCTGCAAAATCATAGTAACTATGCTTTTGTTTGCAGCGGCACTCTAAAAGCTAACTTTCTTGCACTATTCATTAAGGCTTTGCATTGCATACCCTATTTTTGGTATATTACTTTCCTGTAGTATAAAAGGTGATATCGAGAGAATACTGAAGAACTCTAATATCTGGGACTAATCAAACTTTTAAATCGATGTGTTATGTTTAATAGCAGAGGCTTAGTGCAACTCTTTGAGCCATGTCCGGTTATCCTAGGACCCGGTAACCTGATTTCCCCAACTGATAGTAGCCTTCGTTGTAATGTGTTAATTGTGTTAATAATTATCCTGCCCGGAATGCCCATTATTATCATTTTTCTTTCAATATTACGACGTTTACATTGTTATGGACCCTGGGTATTTCTTGGGTAGCCTGCCATCATATTTTTTGTTTTCTGTCCTGTTTATATGTAGTCATATAAACTTGTCATATAAACTGTTTGTATATAGTCTACTGTGCTAAATTGTTGCCTAAACTCAGTTTATATGTGGGCAGCTAATTGTGTTCTTCCAGCCATCATTTAATTTGTACTTTATTATCTTTTCATAGATTTTTACTAATCCAACAGCAATTGGTCGGTAAGACTGACTTGAATTGAAATCATTTCCTAGCTTTATTTAAGAAGGAAACTGTCGTATATGTCCCCAACTATTAATCACTGTACCGCTGTTCCCACATTTCATTTGTGATCCTAAGAGACGTAGATTTGCCTCCTTTTTTTTCCTTTTTTTTTTATTTAATTTAAGGCGCGTCAACATCTTTGGCCATTATCGCCTGGAGCCTTCTCGGTGCACTGCCGGCCTCCGAACAGTGTTCTCTCGTTATAGACAACACTATCCATCACCGTTCAGTGAGCTCCAGAGGCTCCTAGGAGCACAGCTGGGCTAAGGGTAGCACAGCTGGACTCGAACCCGGGTCCTCCGCGTGGGAGTCCAGTAAGCTAACTACTTGTACGCTATTCTCTTTTCTGCCGCCTCTTTTATTGCATTTTTCAATTCCCACCTTTGAAATGATCGATTCATGTGATCAACCATTTTTTAAATATATCTGGCACAGTCAGGAATCCAATGTTTTATGGAAACCTTCTACTAGTATCCATTCTTATTCTTCAATTGTGGAGAGTAAACATTTTTTAGTCTAGATATTATTGCTCCAAATAATTTTTGGTGTCATACTTCTATCTAAACTGTTGCATACCAAAAATGTCGAGTGAGAGAAAGTTATGTTAATGTTTAGAATTGAATATTTCAGCAAATTCAACGTAAAAAAAAAAAAGAACGAAATTTACAAAGTATTTGACAGAACTAGTCGCTGATTTAGAACTATAAACATAATGAAATACATAATACATATTTAACTATCAAAGTTCGATTCACTTGTTAAATTTAAGACCTTTACCACGTATTGTTTCATAAGAATAAAAAATTCATTTACTTACAAATAAATTAGTGGATAATTTAATGCTGCCCATTTACATCAACGGCTCTAAATTTATTCTCCCATTTATTGCAGACGCTCCTTTTTCTTTATTCTGGGTAAAATTTATGTGTGACTTTTATATTAATAAATAGGTCATAGCATGCGGCGCATGATCGTTTATTAAATGAGCTATAAGTGTTAACTTCCTTATAGTTTGGAAGTAATATTTTTATGCGTTTCTTTCTAACATTTATTTTTATTCTACTTTGTTCTCAGTTACGTTTTTAAAAGTAGTGGTTAACGCGAAAATTCTTATTTCAGTCCATTGTTATAATTCTGTCGCTTATAATAATGTAAGATTCAAGTAATTTTTTTGTTTTTAGCAATGAATCTTGCGTTCATTATGATCTGGGGTTACAAAATTTGTTCCCTCCTTATTCACTTTGTACTGAAAATAATGAATACCGAATATGCAATAATCGTATGAATATTTTATTGTTTTTCATTTATGGCTGGTATAAGCGCTGGCATTACTCATTCAGACATTCACTTTCATTCATAACTACAAGTTCTCCAATAAGTAATATCATCCTAATAAACACACACTCACATCACTGAAAAATCTTACATGTACTATTTGGTCGGGATCTAGGATGGAGGAAGGAGTAGGAGCTGGCGTGTACGGGGCACATCCGAGATGCGACATCTCGGTGAGCCTGGGAAGACCAGCCACGGTTTTTCAGAAAGAGCTAGTCGCAATTATCAACTGCGCCGCCGAAACAGGGCAGGGAGTGCATAACCCAAGAATCATCATTTATTCGGATAGCCAGGCTGCTCTGCGGGCGACTCGTGGGAGATCAGCCCAAGGCTGGTGTGGGATTGCCTAGGTGCACTCAGGGAAACTCAGTAGCCATAATAAGGTTTTCTTGGTTTAGATACCTTAGGCCAACATTAGGGTCACATAGGCCAACTGCAGAAGTACTCTAATTAGGCCGGGTGCCACAAGGATAGCAGTTGGCGTTTTCACTGGCCATTCTAGACTTAATAAGCACATGCATCGCATGGGCCTGGCAATGGATAGCCTGCGTAGGTTTTGTCAGGAAGAAGAGGAAACAGCACTGCACGTTTCATGTCAGTGCGAGGGGCTTGTATGCCTGAGGTATCGGCTCTTTGAAGAGAAGAAGCTGACGTCTGCAAGCCTCAGCCAGGGGCCCCTCTCGGGTCTATTAATTCTATTAAGGTAGACATGACTCAAGAGGGTGCTCTTAACCGACCACCTAGGAGCCTCCCCAGATTCCAAAGTTCAACTAAAAGACAGGGCTGGAGAGGGGTCTCCAACTTGGGGGTGCCACAATAGACCCTTGGGAGTCGCGGTGGCGCAGGATGAAGAGTCAATCCCCCCCCACAGAATCTAATTTAATCTAATTTGGTCGGGATAGAGTACTCAATATTCTTCTACCCCTAAATCTTAAGCCTAAATTCTAAAATATGTTATATACATCTAAACAAAAGTATAAACTATTTACATATTAATTCAAATTTATTATTTCCACTAATTTTTTTTTCATAAACTTTAATAACTATTAAAAATTTTATCAGCCGGTCGATGAACAGCCGGTGGATCATCTTTCAGGACTTTTGACAAGGTATTGGGAATGTTGTTCAATTTTCTACTTCGTTGATTTATATAAGAGGCACTCAATTATAATATGTTGCGCGGATTATTGGGACATTACAAGTATTACAAAATGGGATTTGTTCCAATGTTTCTATATTAAAATCAAACATGAATACGTAATACTTATTTTTACTAAAACTGTATTCCTTCGAGAATATGCGTATATTTTCTTTTCATCATTTCATATTTCAAAATCTGGTATATTTTCCAAGTTTCTGACAATAAATTAATATTCATGTCATCCAGTTATTGCTACGTTCTCTAATTAACTTTTTTTAAAAAGCAAAAACAAACATTAAAATTAAATTTGATTGGAATGATTGTTACAATTGAAAAAAACAAATCAATCTTTCTGTTTAGGAAATTCGCCACACAAGCTTTGTACTGCATGTTGTTAATACCGGCCTTAGTATGCGATAATATTATTCCTACTTATTTATTTATTTAACGGATTATAAATCCTTTGTACATAGTATATTCAGTTTCAGCTATTAACATCAACAAGTAGTATAAATATAACTCTAAAGGAACATTTGAATCAAAAAATACTTAAAATCTAAAAAATATTTAATATATATAAATAAGTATATTTATATTTATAATCTAAGATAATGTATATCTTATAATGTATATCAGTCAAGGAAGAGTTTACATTGCATTTGGAATTGACTTTTCTTTAATACAAATTGAGATAAAATAAAATAACCAAATGAAAATCAACCTTTATGAGAGGGAAGGATACATCAAATAGACTTATATAAAACAAATAAGTAAAAGTTCAGTAATAAAAAACATAATCAAACCTGAAATATTAAGATAACAAAGAAAAAATATAAGTATATACAAGTATTTGATCATAAATATTTCATAATTACAGGGAAAAGGTACGGTGCGAGGGATTTAGTTTATGGAATGTTGTGCTTGAAGGATAGAAGAAAATCAGTAACTGCGTTTTTAAACTGGATTCTAGAGAGATGAAAAATATCTAGTTCGGAACTAAGTTTATTCAGTAATCTTAATGATCGGGGTATTGATGAATTGCAGGAGTAGTGATTTCTATAAAATTGTATGAAGAAAAGATTGCGGTGCCTAACGTTTTTGACAGGGACTTGGAAGGTCACTGAGGATAGTAACTCAGAGCTGTCTATTAGGCCATGGATAATATCATAAACCAGTAGCAAATCGAATAATTTCCTCCGATCTGTACAAGTTAGCAATCTGAGATGGTTTCTGAGAGTTGTGTAGTCTAATTCCTGTCTGGGGATGTTAAGTTTGAATGCAATCAATCTTAGAAATTTATTTTGAATATTTTCAATAGTTTCAGTGTGACAAAGAAACTTAGGTAACCAAACAGGGGAGCAGAATTCCAGGTGAGATCTGACTAATGCACAATATAGGAGTTTGAGTGAATTTAGATCTCTGAATTGGTTGTTATTCCGAAAAATAAGCTACACATTAACCTCTTTGTCACGTCTACCATATAGAAGAAACAGTTATAACGCTATCTCTAACTTACATCAAAATCTAGAAGAAATCTAATAAAGGCGGCAATGTTACAGTTTTAGAAATCTCAAGATCAACCTTGAAGTGTTATTAAGCAATGACTAAGAAGAAAGCAACCAATGTGGCATTTAAAGAGTTTACTGCGATTGTGAAATCTATAGCACAACTCTCAAAGAGCTATTCAAGAAACTTGTAGTAAGAAGAAATGAACCTTTCAATTCGCCTGTGTCAAGGATTCTTTTAAAAACTAGAGATATTCTTTAACAAGTAGTCACATTATCTAACAACAGTAGGAAGAAGCAGTATTTTCTATCTAACGCTTCAAGCGACTCAGATCAGACAACGCTACCCATTCTACAGACATCTTTGCACAGTAACTTTTTTAATCTATTTTCTCCTCATTACTAATCATATACAGTATCAGTTTGTGCATTCATTTTCATAATTCAACCACCTATTTTCTACTACTATTACAATATAATCGAGTACAAGCAATATTCAATTGAAAATTGACAATGCTTTTGAATTTATTGTAATTAATTATTCATTTAAATGAAAATGTTCCATCACAGGTGTTTGTGAAATTATTCTCAGATTTCAAATTCACTGGTATTAATTTCATGAATAAATTAGTAATCAAATTAATCAATACTTTTTCGCATATTTTTATGAACATAATATTAAGGTAATTTGAATGGAATATTTATACAACTTCATTACTGATAAAATTTGATTATAACCTCATTGATAAAATTAATTTTCCTTTTAAAAATAAATAAATTAAAATAAATTAAACTATATAGAAGAAAGAATTTTCGAATTTAAAAGGGGTATTTTTTTTTTTTATCATAATAAATTGCAATATTTAAATAATATGAGTTTCATAGAGTAATATATATTTATATACGAACACATCTGGCAGCAAGAAAATGAACCTGAGATTGACTTCATCGACTTTCAAATGCCCGCTGCCAGTGTATCCTTCATTTTCTCTATTCTATCTAGTTCCCAAGGTAAGCCAAATTACTGGAAAACAGAAGGTAAATTTATTTTCTTCATACATCTCAAATAAGAAATCCATGGCCAACGTTGATTTTTTTCTCTATTATTAAGTTTATCATTGAAAGTGGAATTCTGTTTTTCGTTTTCTGGATTTTTTATATTCCCCTTATGACTGTATCAGGAATTATTATAATCATATCTTATATTACGATTTATATCGTATTGAAATTCTCGTGAGTAAAAAGAAAAGTTTTTTAGCAACTGGTGTTCATGTGTGTGTGTATGTATGTGTGTGTGTTTTCAGGTTGAAAATTCCCAGGTTGAAGAAGGTTTCAATCGAATTAGGTCAACTAGTTCTATGCGTTCTACTGAATGAATGTTTTTTCCCCCTAATTTCTGCGGGTTCCCTACAAAGTGCTACTGCAATGCAATATACGGTATTTACCAACATTAAGACGCATTAAATTCATTGTTAGAAAATTCCAAACTTAACTTGAAGAGCAAAGTTACAGAATATATATATATATAACTTATGAATATCGAAACAGCTGTAATGATTTTTTTTGTGTTTTGTTTTGTTTTTTCTCATTTATTAGAAAATTTACAACTGCTGGTGCGCTTGCGTAACCAGCAACAAGTAAATGAGATGACTTACAATAACGGGAATGCAGAAATCACCCATTGGTGACTCTCCACACTATTTCGCTGCGCTTATAAGAGATCACGAGGACACTGCCACCTCAGTCGTCGAGGAGGGTTATCTGGAATGGCTGTTGAGGAAAGTTGGTGAATTAATGGATTGTGATGATGTGTGAAACTTGCGGTATCGTATTTGGACCAGGTCATTATATATAAATGGAATGTATTGTCAGATTAGAAACGTAAAACGGAGCATTGGTTTTACAATGGAGTATTTTGGATTGTTGGGTTTGGAGGCGGTGGATGTTGGAACGCTTGGTTCAGCCTCATAACTCGAGAGTGATTGTTTTTTAAATTTGGAATACTAATTGCACATATATAACAGATACTCGTGAAGATGTCCACTGTAAAATAGATCGCCATGGCGTATTCCCGGGTCATATGTCGTATTTTAGGCTGCCTTAACAACAACCGCTACAAACTGAACGTCATAAGAGGCGTGAAATGTTTCCCTAGCACAAGCTTCAGCCGTAGCTCAGTGGGATCACTCTAAGGGCCATATTTGATGATAGTGGAAAGCAAAGTTAGTTGAGGGAAAGTTGAGCTGCTAAAGCCAACTCGCTCTTATTCAACGACCATCGTCCTACTTTCTCTACACCTACAACCTTCACTCTGTCAGTCAGTCTGTCACTCTCCACTCACACTAACATATTCTGCTCTAAGTTACACAAATGCAAAGTCCTTCCACTTCATTCTTCAGTAATATACTTAGTGTTCAGTAAATCTAACTTATCTCTCAACCCTAAGTTTCTTCTGTCCAATCCCTAAAAACATTCACTACATCCAACCCTGGAACTTTCTTATTTTTTTGGCATTTTGAAGTGTGGTTTGTTTCATTAAAGACTTTTAGACTTGTACATACTTTTCACATCATTTTCAAAAATCGATTTTCATTTAGTATAAAAATATCCGATATAAAACATATGTTTGCTTGTAAATGTAATTACTAAAAAAATAAAAAAGTAGTTTTGATCTTGGAACTTTCTGTACCAACCAATACATGTTATTTTTACCAATTACTTACGTTGTATTTATATTGTTGCAAAATAAAGAAAACTTGAGAATCAATTTATCCAGTTTTTAAATCAAGAAATTAGTATTAGTGTGAGTCATAAAAAATGACCGATTTTGTTTACTGCAGTTTATCCTCTACAGACAAAAAGAACGTTTACATTTTGTTGAACTTTGTCATATTCTTATTTAGCACAAACAAATAGAGAATGAATTTATAAACAAAGTTACCCTGGATCGCTTTTAGTTTTGACATAGCATTTTTTTAAACAAGATGACGTTAAAATTTGAAATATTAGTAAAATTACGCCATTATTGGAAAAGAAAGTTTTCAGCCGCCGAAACTACTCGTTTAGTGCGCGAATTTGAAGTGGAGGATGCTCTTTCTAAGCGGACAGTGTGTAGGTGGTTTCAGAAATTTAATACCATTAGTCTTGACAGGATAGCCGGTTCGTGGCGAAAATCATCATTCGATGAAGATGATCCTGCGAGGTTACGTGCAGGCTGACCGGACCAAAAGTATTCGGAGTTGAGTTGGCACCAGCACTCGAAGTATCCCAATCCACCGTAAATCGTGGCTGCATAAGCTTGGGAAAGCGTATCGTTCAGCTAGAATGGTTCCCCATGAGTTGACCGCTGAAAAATCTCAGCGGCGAATAGAAATTTGTCAAAATCTTTTGAAAAATCCAAATAACCATCGGTTCATTAAAAGGATTATCAGTTGCGATGAAAAATGGATAAATACTAGAGAAACCCTAAGATCTAGAAACAATGGTTACACTGCAAGCAGCCTTGTTTACCTGTCGCTAAACACGGTCAATTCGAAAAAAAACAATGCTTTCTATTTTTTGGAATTATGAAGGCGTAATTCATTATCAGTTCATTCTCGAAGGTCAGTCTATTGATTTGGAACTTTATAGCGCGCAGTTCGAAAGAATGTACGGTGTTTTGGCCCAGTGTTACCCAGGGTTAGTCAACAGAAATAAAGTTTTGTTTCAACAAGATAGCGCTCGACCTCACACTTATCGTTACACCAAAAAAAAAAAAAAAAAAAAAAAATCAGAATTACAAGGAATTGAGCTTGTCCCCCACCCTGCTGTAGTCCGGACCTAGCACCTTCCGATTACCATCTTTTCCGGTCATTGGCGCACTATCTTCAAGCTAAAAACCTTTAATTCTCTGGACGAGGTTCAAAATAGAGTTGCGGAATTCTTCCGTTCAATACCCAAAGAGTGGTATTGCGAAGGAATTCGGCAGCCAGCCTTGAGATGGAAACAAACCATAGAACACAACTTTGAATATTAAAATAATTTGTTAAATAAAATGTAATTGTTTTTAAATTTTGACTTCCTCGTATTAACAAGAATAAGAGAAATCAATAACAATACAAAAATTATGGTATTTATGCAAACTCAGCGTCTGTCAGTTAATCAATAAAATGGTTTTGTTCTGTGAAATTGTAACTTTTTCCCTGTACAATTTGCCTACGTATGTGAATGTTTACAGAAAAGAGAATGTTTATTCAATAAGATTAATACCAATAAAATGGATAAATAAAATGAATTCGAGCAAAGTATCAAAATAAGAGTGCATTAACCATAGAACAGTACCATGTTTATTCATCATGTTGGTTATTGTTGTAGACTGAACGGTCAGTGGTCATCTAGTGAGTGAGTGCCCTTTCAATACACTCTTACTTTGAAAACAATCAATTTGAATTGGTCTCAATATTTACCAATTGATAGATTACTTACTCTTCAAATATTAACTTTGTACAATTCCTTTTTTTATTTTTTTTGGTGGGCTGGTAAGTAATGAAATTCTTTACTACTCTGATTGCCAGCAACTCAAGCGCTTGTGCGTATTTTTCCACTAATACGTAAAAAAATATTGTATATGTTATCGGAAATATGTCAATTATTCTTCAATAGCCGTTATAAAAAAAAATAGTAAGAGAAAGTAAAAAAAAAAAAATATATATATATATACAGAGTGTCCCAAGGTATATGGATAATGACTTTTTCTCGGAAACTAAGATAGCTAGAAAAAAACTAAAAAATACGTGTCCCCGTAGTTTTTTGTTAGAAAACCAAATTTAATTTGCAAATTTGTTTTGGTGCTTCCAGAAGCGAGATACAGGCACCAACTTCATTTTTTCAAATGGGGAGGTGTGGTTTTTATTTAAGAAATAGATTCCTCTATTTTTTGTAAGAAAAATTTACTTGAACGGTTTTTTTCTTTGAGCGATATTTTACAAGTTATGAATGAAAACATGATTCTTATAAGAAATTTCAAAATGATATTAACGGTTTTTTGATTGAATAAGAAGAAAAGTACTATTTATTATAAATTTTACTCCTCATTAATTACAGATCTTGCTCGAACTGGCCCCCACCATTAAGATGTATTCTTTAGGTCGTAAGGTACAATTGGCAGGAAAAAGCATGTGTATGCATCTCTAATGGTGGGGGCCAGTTTGAGCAAGATCGTAATTGAGGAGAGTAAATTTATAATAAATGTACTTTTCTTATTCAATCAAAAACCGTTATAATATCATTTGAAATTTCTTATAGGAATCATGTTTTCATTCATAACTTATAAAATATCGCTCAAGAAAAAAAAAAAAAAACCGTTCAAGTAAATTTTTCTTACAAAAAAAATAGTGGAATCTGTTTCTTAAATAAAAACCACACTTCCCCACTTGAAAAAATGAAGTTGGTGGCTGTATCTCCTGTGGAAGCACCAAAACAAATTTGCAAATTAAATTTGGTTTTCTAACAAATAACTACGGGGTCACGTATTTTTTACTTTTTTTCTAGCTATCTTAGTTTCCGAGAAAAAGTCGTTATCCATATACCTTGGGACACCCTGTATACTTCATTAAGGTGTTTAAACTTTTCGGGTAATAACAACCAAAATTTCATTTAGAAGAATTCAGTTTCCTTATTTATACTTGTTTTAAATCCTACTATTACTTTCTCATTTGATGACATTGTTTTTCACCGAAAATATACATAATTTCACATAAATGCCTATCACTTTTATTTGAAACATTTTTTTCGGGAGAAAACAAATTTTCGCGAGACTTGCTAGGGGAACAATAACGTTAAAACTTTCCTCAAAATTACCACTTCAATGCAATGTCTGGTTCTGCCACCTATATAATATGGTACATTAAAAAAACAATCCTAGAATTTCACATTTAATGGAAATTCGTCAAACAAAAGTATGATTATACCGATTTTTTTTTTGTTTAGTTTTCCAATTTTTTTTCGAGTAAGACTACAAAGATTTTCTTAAAAATCTGGAATCCTAAATGCTCTGATATCAAAATTATTTATAATAATGATCGTTCTCGACCGTTATACTAATAATTGCAGGAGATCACGAGAAGCGGACAATAAAATTATAAAATAATTGTTAAAAATTTAATAAAAGTCATTCACCGCTCTTCGTGATCTCCTGCAAGAATTACTTTTATTTTTGTAACTTTTTTTTTTTTTTTTTTTTTTTTTTTTTGAAATTAATTTTCAGGGAGTTCTGAGGTATCTATGAGTTAAATTCAAATATTATTGACATTTTCTTCTATACTACTGTTGCGTCGTCTTGCCCGGTTGTGCCTGAAGGGGTAAAACTTCCGCTTGCGCCCGTGTCGTCCGGCCAGACATCCTGTTTTTTCTCCTTTTTTTATTCTCTCCCGCCAATTCTATGGCCCGTTCGCGCCTTCTCTCGTGTTTCCGGACGTTGGTTTCCCTCCACAGCCACCCGTTTTTCCTGGTTAATCATCCCTTTACTAGACTTGTGGTTTGGCTCGCTTACGTCATATGTGTGTATTTGTTCTCTGCGTCATCATTTACTGCTTCATCATTAGATTTCACCGCCTCCACGGGTGTATTACGTTTACAAGACAGGTCTTTCATCTCTGCCTCCAACCAGGTCTTATTCGCATCAACGAACGCACGCTTCCGTACGCACCGCTTCATTCACCAATTACCTTTCCCGCAACATCCTTTCATACACACCCATACACGAACATATTTACACATATACACAGCCTCCTTTATACCCTTCTACGCTTCCTAGCGTCTTTCACAGCTTCTCCGGCTCAACATACGCGGCATTTTCTTCTATACTACTGTTCATTCTCATTCACCATAACCGCATCTTCAAGGTGAGCCAATTAAAACTTTATTGCCTTGTTAATTTTCATAATTGCGTGCTTCATTATACCCCTCTAACGCTTCCGAGTTCACGCCTACGCGTTCATTACTTACTTACTTACTACAGTCTAAGGTATGATACGTATGCCCCACCCTTTGCAAATGAAAAAATATCAAGTTTAGAGAAAATTTATTAAGTTTATAAATTAGGTAAGAGAAAATCCTAGGAGTGATTCACATACCAGATTTTTAAATAATATTTTTGATCTGCATAAAAGCAAGTCTTGATAGTGTAAAGTATCACTGTTCGCCCTTGGCAATAATTTTTTTGTTTACTTTTGATTTAAGGCGCGTGTTAACATCTATGGTCATTAGCGCCCGGAACCTTCCCAGTGCATTGCCGGCTTCCCGACAGTGTTCCTCTCTCTACAGGGAACACTGTGCATCACCGAACAGTCAGCTGTAGAGGCTCCTAGGAAGGAAAATCTGAATAGCACTAGACTAGAACGCGGGATCTCTAAGTGAGAGTCCAACTCGCTAACCACTTAGCTAAAATCCCTCCCCTGGCAATAAATATTATTATTTTAATTAAGCGCTTACTTTTTTTTTTTAAATATTTTTATCATGAAAATAGAGGAGAGTATAAATTATATATAATAATATAATAAATGCATACATAAAATAATAATAATAATAAAATCATAACAGATGGAGATTTAAGATCAGTTGTTGATAGTCTAATATATTGATATCTCGATTTTTACTTAATTTTCAATTATATATTTCTTTTTTTAATACACGAAAAAAAAATGTATTTCATGAAAATGTAATAACAATGTAAATTATAATTTTATAAAAGTATCTTAGATATGTTTATATAAACAATAAAAATGATTAATAATTAAATTATTTTTAAATTAATTAAACATTTTTTGCAAAATTGATAAATGGAATTAGAAACAGAAAGATCTGTGTATGAAATATTCACAGGAGTTCATTTTAATTAATTTTTCCCCCACTTCCTACAGAAAAGGTTTAATTTAAATGAAAATTTCTATCAAAAAGTTTTATTACTAAGTAATCGTAATTCTTCTTTAATATTTTTCAATCTAGTAATGTTAGTCTAAAATAGATTTTGTACTAAAGTTTGAAAAGTTTATTTACTTGATATTTTAGCGCGGACATTATGATAAAAAAACACTTGAGTTTCCGAGTTGAGTGGTTTGCTAGAAACCAAGTTTCGCCCATATTGCAATGCGCTTCTTCAGGGTCGTCACACATTGAAAGCTGATGGAGCAATGAATCTTGTTAGAAAAGTGGCATGGCTACTTCCTACGCCATATTGGCTGCAAGCGATGGGCGGGGCTTAATTTTCTCTTCCTTGCAGGAGAGCAGTAGGAGGGAAGTCTTAGATCAAAGTTACCCGCCAGTCAACCGTGGTGAAGGAAGAGACAATGTAGCCACGCCCCTTTTCTACCAAGATTTATTCCTCCATTAGCTTTTAAAGTGTAAAAGACCCTGAAGAAGCTTAGTACAATATGGGCGTATAACGGCAAGAGAGAAAACACACAAGCCCGACCGAGAGAAAACTAACTCTCTCTGGTACTCTCTCACTTAAGCAGGCTAGAGTGGGGAACCTATATATAAGCCAGGAACAGATCGGGACATCCAGCTATCTATCAGATTCAACCATATACATCGCATCGTGTCATATCTCTACTCCCACCCTTTATTCTATAAATTCATTACAAGTCCAGTGCAGTTCGTGTAGACTTACAGCCATATTATAACAGTGTCTTCATATCTCGTCTAATTAATCAATCCCAATTTCTCTCCTCATCAACTTCATTATAGGCGAAACGTCGGATTCTAGCAAATCATTGATATGGTCTCAACCTGGAAAATCAAGTGTTTTTATCAGTTTATTTAATGCTGCTGCAAAAGTTTAAGAAAGAATGTGTAGAAACAGCTTTCCACTCCTTCAGACATTTTATCATTGCTTGGAAAACTCCTGCATTTTAATTGTTATACGGTTGGTATTTGGACAAACAGTTTTAATGGAGAAACGACTGAATTTGTTGCGGATAATATATTATCGGATTTAGATAGCAGTATTATTATTATTACCAACTTCAAAGAAGCCTTTAAGGGAAGGGATTATTTCAGTGGGTAGCGCACTGGACTTCCACGCGGAGGACCCGGGTTCGCGTCCAGCTGTGCTGCCCTTACATTTTTTCTTCCTAGAAGCCCCTACAGCTCACTATGCGGTGATGGACAGTCTGTCTGTAACGAGAGAACACTGTCCGGAGGACGGCAGTGCATTGAGAAGGCTCCGGGCGCCAATGACCATAGATGTTGACGCGCTTTAAATTAAAAACAAAAAAGTTTTAATCGCGATTGCTTCTAGCAATTACTTAGAATTCCGCGAAGTTTTAAATACCGCAAATGGTATTACTAAACCTGTTAGGTAGGTGGCTATGCAGTGGGTCTCTGCTCAAAGCAGGATATACAGAAATGAAACAGCGGATGATCTGAATGCGGATCGGAAACGCCAAATCTAGCCGATTTGCGTATTCCATGGGCCAGCACTAAAAGAATTGTCATCACCGCGAACACAGAAAGCTTCCTGAAGTGGACAACCTTTCTGAAGTGAAGCTGCCTTTCTTGATGCAGATAATATAGTTTTTCTCAGAATTTGCAAGTTGTAATGGACCTGCTTCAGACATTTCTCCGGCCACGATTTTTCACTAATCTATCTTCACAAAATTGGCTTAATTGATTTATTGATTTCTCTTATAGGTTCCCGCTATAAAACATTGGGGAAATAATTGTAGAAAATGTAACTGGATCTAAAGAGCAACACTTTAGTTGCAGTTTTGCATCGGAGATGAATGAGGCCTGTTCATATGCTCTAGTGGTCTTCAATGGCTTAGACAGAAAACAAAAATAAATGGAATGTACACTAATAATCATAGTCATAGAATCATCACACTGGTTACAATGGTTACGACTAACTGAGAAAATGAAGAACAACTACTTACGTCGTAAGAATTGCATGTTCAGACATGTACTAACCATGCTATTTCCTTCTAAACATGTTTGTTATAGCGAGTAATAAGGCAAAATTGTAAGTTATATCTGAAACACTCGCATATTTATAAAGTTAACAGAAATGAATAATGTGTGTTTTTTTTTAACATACGGGGGGGATTCAATAAGTAACGAGACAAATCGCTTTAGCACAGAAACGGTTTGTTTCAATCAATACTATAGCTTCAGCTCGCTATCACCGGACAGTGAGCTGTAGAGGCTCCTAGGAAGATAAAGTGTAAGCGTAGCACACTTGGACTTGAACCCAGGTCCTCCGCGTGGGAGTCCAGTACGCTAACCACTTAGCTATTCCCTTCCCTAATTCGTTATAATTTTTATAATTGATGTGATTATTTTTTCATTAATAAAAGCCAAATTGAATTAAACAATACATGTAATTAGTTGATCCGTGACTGATATTCCAGTCGCTATCTCAAAGTTAACAAGTTCGTAAATCTGTTTTTATTTTATTTTATTTTTATAATTTTATTGCAAAATAACAAAAAGTCATCGCCAAACACAATGCAACAAAACATTTATAACAAGTAGATTATATTTTTATTTTATATTATATTTTACTACTGTTTGTTAACTACTGTTCCGAAAGAGATTTTAATAATTTCATATGCAGGAAGGAAATCAATGTATGTCAAACATGTTTATGAAAAACATGGGGAAAAGTTTTCCAACATTTGAATTATCTTGTACAAAATATATTTTATACTTTTTGTACAATAGCGATTTGACCCAGACATTGTTGACACTTTGGAAAAATACTAACTACAATATATTGTTTTTATATTTACTGTAACATTTTATCCAACAAATAATAATTTTGTTTGAAATACACTTTTTACAACGCTTGTTTCGATGAAAAACTCTTGGAGGTGTAATAGTGGGTTTTTTTAATTAATAAAAGGTTTCATCTATCTATCTATCTAACTATATACGTATATTTTACGGATAAAATAATGAGTCAAGCCAGAAATTGACAAATACTTAGCATTCAAATATGTGTTAACAACGACGTCATCTAAAGAATATGTAAAGAATAGAATAACTTTGTTCTTGGAGATATTGATTTCGAAATGTCGGCTACTTTATTTACAAAGTGTTTTAATTACAATTATATATAAAATTAGAAATTTTTACATATACGAGGGACATTCAATAAGCAACGAGACAAGCGGTTTGTAGCTCAGCGGTTTGTTTATTCAATACAATAGTTTCAGTGCGTCAAGTTGGCATCCTTGTACTTAGTTTCTCATCAGCTGTTCAAGAGTATTTGGTAAGGATAACCTCAAATATATTCAGTTAATAATGGCGAGTCTCCGCTCGAGCATTGCACCTCGGAAGAACAACGCTCAGTGATTAGAATTTTAGTTACAGAGGGTATCAAAGATAGTGAAATCCACGAAAGAATGTTGAAAGGAGTACGTTCGAACGTTTACAAATATGTAGAATAGTTTAAAAATGGCTGTGTAAGTGTCTATGACGCGCAATGAAGTGGACGCCCTTTTTGATGTTGCATCTTCCTCCCTGCAATCTCGCATTAACGCGTTAATTCAGGACAAATGGCGTATTTCACGTGTATATATGCTACTATAAAATTTTATATAGAACAATTTATTTTTTTTTTTATTGCTAAATATTTTCAATGTTTTTATGTGCTTTGATAAAAAAAAAAAAAAAAATTCACTGTCAACTGGGGCAATGTTTGCTCGCCCTGATTTCTATGTTGCCTCCACTTATTTTGTGCTTGTAAATGTCAGCTGTTAGAAGAAGCGGTGTTATATAGTTTCTGTCTCTTAGTCTTTTCTCTGTTTTATTCTCCACTAGCATTTCTATCAAATAAATTCCACTGTTTCTTCTTCTTCTTCTTGTTCTTCTTCTTCTTCTTCCTCTTATGTCATCTCTTTTTCCCTTCTTTTCTTTTTACAATTCGAAAGTATAATGTAAATTAAAGGACTATAAGAAAAGTTCTTTCATGGTAATGTAATTTCTTTTTCTTTTTGCAATGTCATCATGAAAAGAGCATAAAATTATTTAAAATATAAAAAAGAAAAAAGTTTTTACATCTGGTGAATTCCTTTGTTTTTGTTACTTCTTTTTTATTTTATTTTTTTCGAATTAAAATATATTTCTTTCTCATTTTAATATTAAGTAACAAATCATAGATAGTCCTTGCTATGTAAAGGATATTGATTGACTGAGAAACCCATCTTATTAGTTTCCACAGGAATTGCATGTTCATAGTTGAGTTGGTGGAATTTGTGCTGCAGGTCACGAATTGCATTTAAACTATGCATTACTATTATTCTATGCCTCTATATTATTATGATGAATTATAAACTAAATCCTTTCACGTACTTATATATATCTAATACACTTCTTACTTTCTTACTTATTTACTTTATGAAGTAGTATTGCGATCATACCAAAGTTTTGTAATTAAGTTTTCACCGAATATATATATATTTTTTTTTTTTTTGAGATTTCCTCAGTCAGTGAGAATAGTTTTTTTTTTATAGATCTGTATATGTTTATGATCAGTATAACGTAAAATTGCACATTGCTAAAACACGGCAAATTTCAGTCTTTTTACGATTTTCTCGATTTCTTTTTTTTAAAAAAACTTGATATACAACTAATTATAAAAAGAGCCGCTACAACAACTATTCTTTGAAACATTTTTGTCTAGTGAATCCATTTAATCGGTTTCTAGTGAAAGAGCGGACGTTAGGTTTTTTCCTCGAAATTATCATTTCATTGTGTTATAATGATTAAATGAATATTTTTATTGCTCCAAAGATGCGTAATCTTTATGGCAAGAGTGAGGAATATACAGAATTCAACAATTTAACAGTTAACAAATTAAACTTAACTTCTAAATAAAACAAAAGTACCGCTTTTCAAAAAGCACAACTTGGTCCAAAACCATAAAACAATTTATAGATTTGCCTGCTCCTTAAATAAAAGTGCTCTAATAACAAATATATAAATACAATTAATTTTCTCCAAATTCAAGTTATAGAACAAACATTCCATCGCATCCTTCTCCTTCACATAGGAAGATGGCAGAAATCTGGAAAGGTATTTCATTCTTACATCACAACATAACATTTTTTACAATGAAACAAGAAGTGATAAATATTATCAGATTCCTTTAGCAGCTCTGTTTAGTTTCCTATAAGGAGCATTGTTTGTTAGGCCAAAAATTATAAAGTTTACGGTTCAAAAAAATTGATGGAAATTTTTTATTTAAATAGCCTTAGATGGGAAATAACTCTGAGTTTATTGACGTGACATGAATAATGAAGATATTTTTCACCAAACTTCAGACTGCTACACAAACGATAGTGTCTATTGAAGGAAGAATTCAATACTGACTCAACGTCTCTATTAACCAATCTCATTTCGAATGTTTCTATAAGCTCATTTCTATGCTATATTAATCTCAATTCTATGATATATCAATCTCAAGACATCATGGTTGTGCATCAAATAATCCCCACCAACACATTGGAAATAAGATTTCAACTGACAAAACCAGTTGAAAGGTAAATTAACATCAGCAAGCTCAACCAATCTGTAACATACAACCCTAGGTAAACAATCATTATCCATATTTAATATGGTAATTAACCAATCCATCATTCTGGTAAAAATTTTCAGTTGGCAGTCTCCATTCGAACAGCACAATCTGGTGTTACTCGAGGTAAACAAAGGACAGACTTCAGAAACATTAACTGGCATTTTTCTGTGTTATATAATGATTATGTATCATCTATTATAATATACGTAAAATGTATTTGTTGACCGTTGATTTATTATATTTTATTAAGAAACTTTGAGAGGATCCATCAAGAAAGAAACATTCAATTATGCCAACATTTCAACAGAATTTTCCTGTCTTCTTTATAGATAGTCTTGAAAGATGTGGTCTTTGTTAGTGGAACTTTGAAACTTACAATTTTTTTACAGCACAGAAACATAAACAAAAAAAAATTAAAACTTACTAGTGGCTTTGTGTGGTTAAAACATCTATGGAAATGAACGTTCCGTTATTATCTTTTATTTTTATTTAATAAAAGTTGGTATTATCATAAAATTTAATTTTATAATTTTGAGTTACATTTAAAGACTGCCCATCACCGAACAAATGAGCAGTAGAGGTTGGTTCTTAGCTGGAAAAAAATCTAAGAGGTATAATAATGGACTCGAACTCGGGACTTCCGCGTGGAAGTCCAACGCGCTAACCAACTGAGCTATTCCTTCCCTTATTCTTTTCTATTATTTTTTTTAATTTTATCTCTATAGATCATTTAAATCAGTGAATCCGTTCCAGCCGTTCTTTTTACTATTTCTCTTATTGTGTTACTCATATATATCACTGAAAAAGGTAAAACATATTTTGGTCCTCTAGTCTAGTTCAAGTTGAATATGTGCTCACAGTTTTGGGTTTGAACTAGCAAATAAACAAGAACCAACATTCCTAGCTGATAAACTGTTAATTAGTAAATTATATTTTATTACTGCTAACCTGTCACTATAATGTGTTACTTCCTATATTAAAATAAATTTAATTGTATTATTTATTTATTGCGTTTTTTTTTTTATATTAACGATTTTATTGTTATGTTTTGGAGACCTGCAATAAGCAACATATTGATATTGCCGTCTACGTCTGGCTTCTAAATGCCACCAACTGCCAGTATAGTAGAGAAAAATGACCACTGATGAAAAAAAATGTCTTTCGAAAATTAAACATGGTCTGTATTTTCGATCATTATTAATAAAACTGCTGCATCTTCTACTATTACTTTCTCTTACTCATAACAAGAGGAAGCATTGCTTTTTTGTCTTTAATTCCATCCTGCAGGTAAATTCTTTTTTGTTTAATTATAAAAATAAATTAAAATATATATTATTTTTGATAATTTACGAAAAAAAAATTTGGGAGAATCACAGAAAGGCGAGAGATTCTACTAGTTAAGCGAACCGGCTAATCCTTTGTTAAAATAAGTTATGCCATAAAGAGCCTATGAGGGAGGGTTATGGTTGTAAATTGCTTAATTAGTAAGACAATGAATAGTTATAGGTGACCTCTACACTAGATAGATATTTAATATTGATGATTGTGAGCTACGTTCAGCTAAGTGATAATACTAGCCTATCAAGTTTGCAAGTGATTGCAGTTAAACTGCATTAAATCCACAACTAATCTGCAGCCTATTCAGTATGCTAAGCTATGCTGAGACCGATTAACTAATCTATGCTAGCCTCCTTATTAGTAGTTTGATGTATTGCACTTTCAGAGGCACCATAACATACAACCAAGAATATATATTATAGAAAATTATAAATTAATATTTTTTTCTTTTTTAACTTTCTCTTATTGTTGTAAAAGAAAATATTACGCTGGTGTCAAATTGAGTTTTAATCGGAAATAATGTTTTGATATTGCTTGAGTACAAAAAGATGATTTTAACGATTGTTTTGTGTATGTATAACTAAATGTGCGTGTATTGGAAAAATGATTTATAAAAAAAAAAAAATTCCTGATAACTCAACCCTTATTCCTTTTATATATATGACTATACGATCCGACACGAAGTTTCTATTAAGATCCGTCAACCAGAAGAGCGAAGTTATTGATTTATTTTTTCGATATTCTACACAATGGCTCCAAGGATTTTTCTTTATATTTGGTATAGATAATACACATATAACCAATACTTTTATTTGAAACGTTTTTCCAAGAAAAAAATGGAGTTCTATGGAATAGCTCGGACTTTAGGCTTCTCTCTTTAAAGTCAGATCGGCATAGTGTCTGGGAACCAACTAATGTGAATTACTCACACGACATTCTCTTACTTCTCTTGTGACAGTTATCTACACAATGACATATATTCTTTACAGTTCAAAGTTTATAACATTTGTCTAAACATTAATATAATGGTGGCGGTGGTGGTAGGGGGACAAGTACTACCAACCAACCCAAGGATTCAGCGCTTTGAGAATGGCAGGGTGTAGTGAAATCCAGTCAGCGCTTGTTGTCGCCATACAAGCACTGGACTCAAAAACTCTAATACCTGCTGAATCAAGCGTATTTCAACTGAAGCATTACCCCATTGTCACTACAATTTTGGCGAATATGTACAATTAGAACAGCCAAGCTTTCTCCTAGAAACGTCTCTAGCTCCCATCAAGAAGCTAGAAGAAATTACGTAAAAAAAGTCTGAGAGTTAAGTAAGTCTTTGAAGAGATTAGAAACTTTCAAAGATTAGGGAAGTTGCAAAAAGAGTTAAACGAAACATGAGCTAGTCTAAATAAAAAAAAAAAGTTGCCATGAAGGAAACAGCTAGTCAAGGATGTGTGAAAGGACAATACAACTCTCAAGAGTATTTCAGCTGCTCATAATAAACGATCTTAAAAATCACTCTCTACCAAAAGGCACTTTTACTCTGGCTAAATACTCTTCAGCCACACTAGCTATTCGACTATTAGAACAAGTAAGAGTACTAACTAAGCCAAACTCTGTCAAAAGCCTGAAGTTTCGTCCCACGCCCAGGAGGACACCCAGGCAATATTTCTTGTTCTCCAGAGCGAACAAAATAGTATCGACCACTCTGAAGGACTGCTGGATTTTGGAATGACTGGAAAGTGAAGGAAAGTGGTGGGAAATGCTATGATAGGAATTAGCCGTTTGAGGAGTAATTATTCTATGACTTTGGGAGGAGGCTGCATATGAAGGAGGCTAATGAGTGTAAGACGTGACATCATTGGGAGATTTAAGAGGTTTGGTGATAAGTGTAAATAACGAATACTTCCGCTGGTTAGGAAAGTGAGCAATAGAAAGGATCGAATTAAAAATAATATTGAGAAAAGCAATGTCCTTCCTAGGAAGATGGCGAGGTATGTTAGTTGTGATGAGGTAATGCCCTTGCGTTTTTTCCGATGCAGAAGAACGATAAGAAGGAAGTATAGGTTTAGACAGGAGATGGAGAGGAAGAAGGATGTTAAGGTTTTGAATGTCATGTCTTGTATAGGTAGGATCGACTATATCTGGTGTGAAGGTAAAGTTTGTTCTAAGTAGTTGGAAAATCTATTAGCTCTTTCCTTGTCGCTTGCTGGCCCAGGTGCCATTGCTTAAGCGGATGAGTGAAATAGTAGGAGACTTATTAATTATTTTTTTTAGTGGCAAACTAGAGGGAGTTATTGTCAGCGGAGATAAAGCAACATTTTTTGGTACCGAGAGGATCGAAACCCCGAGAGCTAGGATCACAGGACATTTGTCAATTGGTTAAAAATCATTTTCTCAGAAAGATGGGTATTCGCCATCTTTTTCGGGCTCGGCGTTTAGCTGTTATTTGGTTTTTTTGAATACGGTTAGATAGAGTAAGATTAAGTGAAGCATGGGGTTTATGACGTGTTGTTGGGCTGCGTGTTGGATGGAATGAGTGAATAGTGGAACAGCTTCTTCTATTTCATTGGCAGTTTTTAGGGAAACGATCAAATTAAGGGAATCTTCTAAATTTATCTTGAAATAGATCCAATTTGATCGGGCTTTCAATCAAAGATGGCTTAGGAGGTTTAGGAAGGAGATTATGTTAAGGTAGAGGCGCACAGAAGAGTGGTCAAAGGATAATTTATTCAAGGTTTGTTTGGTTGAATAAATGGCGTTGGGTATAAGGAGTTAGCCAGTATTGTAATTATACCTTCAGCCTCTCTGTCCTGTATTTCTGGCGGTCCGATATTGTACCAGTATTGTACCTCGCCAGTCAAGTATGTTTCTATAATTAGTGCTATGTCAATTTTTCTTTAGTTCAGTTAGATTTGTAACTTTTGTCGGTCAGCTGATACTCCGTTTGGTTTCCAGAGCAGTACTGAGAAGGGTTTATTGGAAATAACGTTCATCGGATATGGTTCATAAGAGGAAGTTCTAATACAAGAGTAGTGAGAAGGGAAATTAGTGGGGTAAATTATGATTTGAAATCAATAAGAAACGATGTTCAGTGGGAGATGAAGTCCCACCAAAGAGAAATTAAGTGGAAAGTAATATGTAAAATTAAAGAACAATTTTCCCACTTAATTTTACTTTTTAAAATTATCTATATTTTTATAGAAAGAGCATAAAATTAATTATTTTTAAAACAGAGCTTCTTAAATTTTATAAGCAGTCAGTGTGCCCAAAAAAATCTGCAAGACATTTATACTAGGTCAGTTGGGTAGTATCTTCCCAACAAAGAACAAGTTCAACTTTTTTTTTATATAAAATTTAGATTTTAGAGAAAGTTTTTCAATCATGTGAAGTTTTTCGATATCGAGTTTTCACCGGAAATAAACATCTTGAGATCCCATGAGTGAGAAAAAGTGTACGGGTTTGTGTGTGTATGTGTAAGGTTAGCATAACAGAAAAAAGGAAAAATTCAAGCTTAATATTTTGTTTCGGACAACCGGAAATACCACTTTACTTGAATAAATGGTTGTTTTCTTCGAGTTTCTCAAAAACGGCTCCATCAATTTTTTTTTTTTTTAAACTTGGATATCTAGTAATGTATGTAAACGATCTTTACACTTTTATTTCAAATTTTTCTGAAAAAATTTTATCTAGAGGATTTTGGGGAAGCTTTTTTGATTATGCTTTCTTATACAGTTCAACTTCAGTTTGTTTTACGATTCTTCCATCAACATAAGTTGAATGAGAATGTAATATATTGTTATAAATCCGAGAAATAAAGAAAATCAGTTGACTAGAATATGACTTTATAGAACATGACTGTCTTCTGGATCAATATACTCCAGCATAAAAAAATTTATTTGGAACATACCTTCTTGTTGTTTTATAACTTTTATTTATTCATTCACAGAACAGGGCTAATGCGGACATCATCAGCTAGTACTTACACTTAGTTCATGGCATAATCTATTAGCTAAACGGTATATAAATTAAAGTACAAGAATATATAGACATAATGAAAGAAGCTTATTTAATCTAGCGACGAGTTTTATTTAAATAAACATCGTTCAAAAAAAAAAAAACTTCTGTCATATACTGTCTACACCCCTTAGATGTTCTAAGTTAAATAATTTTAATGACTGTTTCGCTAAAAAATTTTCACATGACCTAATTAAAAATACCACATGACCTCCTTCACCAGCTCAAAAGTCCAGTTAATGAATAAATAAAATTTCAAAAAGAAAAAAAATAGCGTTTTTTTTTTTTACTTATCCATCAACTGAGGTTATAAGAATCTCAAGAATTAAGAAACCATGCCTCTAATAATCATCGCTCAGCTATCAAAGGAAAAAAAAACATAAAAGCGGTAAAAGTTTCTACAAAAGTTGATTGATCAGTAAAAAGAAACGAAGACGTTTTACTGGCCAAAATGAATCGTGAAAAAAATCATTGGACTTCTTTTAGATAAGTGGTGAATAAACCTGGCGACAGATTCTATGATATCCTATTTAAATACTTCCTGATAACCCCCCCAGTTCAATTGCACAACAACTATAGTCTAGATGCGGGAAGAGTTATTAGAGTACTTACCAATAGCAGCAGCAGCAGCAGTTCGATCGAAATTTAGGTTAAAACCACCCTAAAGCAGTTTCCATTAGCGAGAGCCAGTCTCTGGGCCTGTCTGTTTTTTTTTTTGCTCCTTAAATCGTAGTTTTATTTGTTAGATAACCATTATCAGCTTAATAGCAGTTTACAGCAAAGTGCTTTACATATCTTAATTTAAGAGATTTAATTAGACTTTAATTAAAATAAAAAATAAAATAGCAGCAAGGAAAACTAATTCGGATTATCTTTTAGTGTACAGTCTATTTTATAAATTAGTTATTTCTTCAAATTAGCATATTTAAAAAAAAAAAAATAAACTATTTTCAACTAGATAACCAAATAATTTGCAATTTTTATATAGATACATAATAATTATTTTAATTAGATTTATTTCAAAATAGAAATCTTGCCATATGTTTAATATAAAAAAAAAGAATCATAGAAAATGCTGATTGGCTAGAAGAAAGGCCCCTGGCCAGGCTTCTTCTAACATAATTATTATAGTTTTGTACACAATTCATGTCCGGAACGTTCGGCACATTGAAACAGTCAATAAATCTTTCTTATCTACAGCTTTCCTATACTAAATTTTGGAATGTTACAAAAATAATAATAAATAATAACCCACATTTAAGAAGGAAAATATAGTTTACGAAGTAAATCGCTATAAAGTTAAGTTCAGGAAATAGAAAAATCGGATGTGAGATAATTCAGCTACGAAAAAATTTATTTTTCAAAGGATTTTCATGTTTGTGTGTGTGTGTATATGTGTCTGTGTGTGTTTGTGTATGTGTTCGAGTGAGAGAGAGAGAGCAAAATATTTAAAAAACAATAAATGGCTGCACATTAAGGTGCAGCTCAAACATGATTATTCTGTTCAGTTTCCATCACGGTTAGCCCGCAAGGAGTATCTGTTCGCATGCAGTTACTTGGGGAGTAGCGACCTCAAGGGTTACCACAGCTCAGTACTCCATGCACTTCGTCAGAACATACACAATACACAATTAAACTACATATACTGTACACTTTCAGACAAGGACAAACACAGTACACACACTAGGGTCTCCTCCCTTGTTAATTGGCGTAAGCCAAGGGAAAAGGAAGGGATTAGCTCAGTGGTAGCGCGTTGGACTAGCAACGCGGAGGCCCTCGGTTCGAATCCAGTATGCTGCCCTTAGATTTACTCTTCCTAAGAGCCGCTACAACTTACCGGATAGTCCGGTGATGAGCAGTGTTATCTGTAACTAGAGAACACTGCTCGGAGACTGGCAGTGTACTGAGAAAGCTTCGTGGGGGGGGTACAATAGATCTTTCAGGTCGCAGTGCAATAATCCCCTACAGCAATCTACAATCTACCATCACGGTTTCTAACACGAAAGTGTTGATTAAGATGAAGTATTGTAATTGTGTCAAATTTTCGATATCGAGTTTTCACTGGAAATATCCGTTTTGAGGCGCCTGAGCCCAAAAAAGTGGTTTTTAGAAAATGGTCTGTGTGTGTGTGTGTGTGTGTGTGTGTGTGAGTGTTTGTATGTATATGTGTATGTGAATAGCATATCTCAAAAACGAAAAACCTTAGAAAGTTCAAACTCGATATTCCGTTTAGGTATCACCATGGGATCTGACAATAGGTTATCTATCAAAATTCCTCAATAACCGTATAATATCCAACTTACTAGTTTTTTTTTTTAATATTTTGTGTTTTTCTCAAAAATGGCTGCAACGATTTTCTTCAAACTTGGTATATCAACTACAATTCTATCATCTAAATAAAATTAATTAGAAAAAATAAATAGATGGCCAAAAATTCGGAGTTTCAAAAAAAAAAAAATAGTAAACCAGAAGAGCGCTTTTACTGAACAGTTTTTTTTTCAGTTTTCAACGAATTTCATTAAATTTGGTACAGTAACTATAAAATTTGTCAATTATAATTTTGTGAATTTGGACTAAGAGAAGGTTGTGTGAGTGTTTGACCCAGATCTGTTTTTTTGTTTTTTTCTGTTTTTCTCATTATATTTGAGTATAGTTTTCCAACTTTGCTTACTATATATGCACTACAGAGTATTTCTTCTATCTGAAATATTTTGACGGGAAAATTGTGATTTTCTTTTTTTTGATGCAACATTGTGGCTTCCGTTTAAGAAATGCTATTAGTTTCTACGTAACAATAAAAAGGTTCAACAATATTCTAACTATGATGCATCACTAACCAACTGTTCCACACTAAACTTCAGCAAAAGGTTCTTTAATTAATTATTCTAAATAAAAACTTTAAGCAATTTTTTTTCTAACAATAAATTAAATATATTGATAATTAAATGATTTAAGGGATAGTCATATTTTAATGGATAACCGCTAAAAGTAATAAAATAAATAAATGGGAAAGTTATAAAGAAAAATAATACTGTTGCCCAGGGAAATTGATAACAACAGTTCAGTTGTCTGAAATAAGAGAAGATCTAAGGAACAAGATGAAAGAGGAGATACTGAACAAGTTCCCAGGACTGGCAGGTTCACTTTTCCAATTACTGGGGATCCTGATTCTTCTTTGTATCGGCATCATATAATAAAGCCGACAATTTATGGGGGGAAAAAACGAAGATAATTTTATTTTTATTTTCAAAATAATTATGTACTATTTACTAAATATATCGTTTTAGATAAATAAATTAAAAAAAAAAAAAATCGGGTATGAAACACTCACACAGCTTTTTCTTACTGCAGTTTGTATAGTTATAATTGGCATCTTCAAATTTATAATTGTTACTAAATGATTATATGTCTTCAATAATTTTAAATTAATGAAAAAATCTAAATTTAATAAAATTACTTTTTTAGAAGAGGAAAGTCTCCTCTAACCTCCCATACCTCACAGTTAAATGAATTTCTTGGATAAATGTTTCAAGCAAAAGTGATACATCAACATATTCATAGTTAGTAGGGGAAAACGGGGCTTTCTGTTACAGGGGCATGTTGTTACAGTGTTAATTTTTAAAAAATCGGCTTGTATTATGATTATTATTTAATGACATGTATTATGTTAAAATTCTCATTGTTAACAATTTGACCGCCACGTCACCCGAAATCGGTTGACACAAAAAATTTCTTATCATTCACGTAAAGTCAAAGTAAGTGTTTGGCAGTAAAAATACTTAATCCGATGTTTTATTTCATTTTTTTTAAAAAACTTACAATTCTCTTAGTGCTGTCTCATAGCAGTCTCAGATAATAATGATTGATATATATTCTGGACTGCTGTACCATACTCCAAGAGCAAGAGTTGGAACTGAATATCTTAAACCAATGTAAATACTTCTTAGTGCGTCTGTGACCTCTTAGTATCGTGAAGGTGTAACAAATTTCAATAGGTTATTTAAGCCTCTGTGTATGTATGTATGTATGTATGTAGATCGACTACTTTATTATGGAAACTATGGGCGGAGTAAATTACGTCACAGCTAGTAGTAGGTTTTCGTAATGTGCGGCGGGCGATTTGCAACCATTTAGGTTCCACAATTAAGTTGTCGAGGCTGATAATGCAACTTGGTATTAAGTTCACGAATGTCTTTAAGTTCAACATCACGCGAAAATAGGGGAGAGTGAGCTTGTTGTTAGTCAGTGTAATTTTTAATAAATCGACTGCAGAGAAAAGCACTACTTCCCAAGTGGTCTAAAGTTGCGAGATATATGAGTGGCTTTTTGTTGGAACGCATTCCCGCTAAAATTCTTGCATATTCGGCTATTGGTGTAACTTTCCCTTTCGCTGTTCCTCCAAATATCATGGTGAAAGCTACATTTTATCATTGAAACCGAAAGCTGTGATCTGAAAACTACTAAAGGTAGGGCTTTTATACTTATGCTGTTATTTTATACATTCTTAACAATAATTTCAATCAAATATGGTTGTGCTAGTATTCTTTATCCTATGTGTTTACGGATTAATTAGTAAAATAGCGTCAGCGGGGTTAGTGGTTACACTTGGTTGGAGTATGTTCTTACAGTGTAATAACTTGCCCCATAAGCATATTTTAAATCAAATCACAGAAAAACACCGAAAGTTGGCAATTATAACAAAAGAAAATCTGTGTCTCCAAAGCTGAGAACAAGAATCAAAAAAAGTAATTTGCCATCATCAAGTTCCGGCAAAGAAGATGAGGACTGGCTGAAATGTCTATAACCATGGTCGCAGTCAAAAGGTTGAGAAAATTGGGTTGAATGCATGCAGTGCAAAAGATGGAGGCCCATTGAAGGTATGTTAAAAATGACCCTAGATATATTTGCCACAATTGTAACTCGGACTTAGAGATGGGCAGTGTTAGTGAATAGAAAGAGAATGAATGTTCAAGCATTTAAGTTTGTAATAATCCATGTTTAGATCATAATCCAGCTGCTATTATTATTAGAATAAAGATCTGATAATTTGTTTATTGAACATATTTCAGTTTTATTTCCTTAAAAATAAACACCCAAATATGTATTTTATACATTGTAACAACTTACCTCCCTCCTCATGTAACAACAAGCCCCAAGCAAAGGGCACGTTGTTAGAGTATGCGCATTTTAATAGTATTTGAATTTTTAAAATGGTCAAACTTCATTTTGAAAAATCTCAACAAAAAAAGAAAA